>NW_019776139.1:0-67660 GCF_001039355.2 Lingula anatina | reverse complement strand
GGGGGGGGGGGTCAATTACCCCTTTTATAAAATTAACTACAAGATAATTAGATAGATTGAGGCCTGTCACCCAGCTAAAATGAAATCAGAATGGCATTTTGAACCTGCCTTTTGCAAATAAGAACTTTAAATTCTTAAAGTTTGGTTTTCTGTCATCTGTGACCCACTCCTTCCTTGCCTTCCATGAGTAGACGGCTAACTCTGGAGCCAGTAAACATGGCTTATTAGCAATCAAATACTTTTTAAAGAACTCATCATAGGATATAGCCTCTGTGAGGACATCTATACTCCTCACTAACTGGTCTTGGTCAGCCTTTGACTCTGTGTTTCTTTCTTTCAAGATGTTCTCATGAGGAAACTGTTCCAGGGTAGATGCAGACAGAGAGGGTGCACCAAATAATCCTTGCACTTGTAAAGACATTTACTTTCTAGTTCTCAGAGTCATAGTATACCACAGAAAACTTCGGGGAAATTATATGAATCCTGAAAATTAAAATTTCACATAATGCAAGTTTATTTTTCAATTTTGGATAATTTGAAAATTTTGAAATAAATTTTAGAAATAAATTTGTTCATTTACCTTTAATTTGATGTGTTATTTTTCATATCAGAGTGAAATTTTACTGCCTGGGCCAGTTGCATTTTAGTGCTTATTTTGGCAGACTGGCGGCAGCACCTTACGGGTCATGTCATGTCACTGGCAAGCTATACCATTAATGTACAGTGATTTTTTTAATATTGTTTAGGCCTTGAGTAGAAGTATTTAAACCTGAAGTGTTGTGTTTTTTGATGCATGGGAAATTTTTTTAAGAGAATTAAACGTTACAATGGAAGTGAATGGGATTTTTAATAGTGGTTTGTAACCTAAATGGCAAAGCCTTCCAGTGACATGACCCGTAAGGTGCTGCCGCCAGTCGGCCAAAATAAGCACTAAAATGCAGCAGGGGGGGGGCATGTAAAACTGGCCCCAGGCAGTAAAATTTTACCTTAATATGAAAAATAACACATTAAATAAAAGGTAAATGAACAAATTTATTTCTCAAATTTATTTCAAAATTTTCAAATTATCCAAAATTGAAAAATAAACTCATTTTTCTCTTATATGCAATATAGTGTATATATATAAAGATGTCACATTGATTTTTTTTTTTTTTTTTTTTTTTTTTTAAGGCAATTTTTTTACTGACAATCATTGCTCAACCTTTCCCTACACTCAGGCTTGATTTTTCATAACATTTTTATCTCAGTACTGTAATTCTAATAATATAATGATTGGTTATGTTTTCCTTTAATTTTCAGATGGAAACAAAGACATCTGGTACTTTTATTTGTGGAGTTTTACCTTTTTTATAAAAAGTTTGTGAAGGTCTGGATAGGGAAGATAAGAAGCTTAGCAAGATATGTAGACATAAAAAGTAAAGAAATTATATATCTCTTTATCTAAAGTCCTTCTAAGACAAAAATAGAGTGGACAATAAACAGGATTTTTTCAGTCACAATAATTGTGATAAATACCCATCTTGCAAACAACACTCACACATTTTTATAATTTATTGTAAGAATCAACCTGTAACACAATATACCTGGTCACAAGATTGACCACATCAAGTATGTGACATACTTTTAATATAATAAGTATCATAAAATTATAAATTATGAATTATAATATTGGTAATGCAGGCAGAAGAATTATTTTCAGATTGAATGAAGAATGAAGAATGAAGAAATGCCAATCAGAGAGCAATATATAAAATTCAGCTAAATTTCAGCTGAAGTAGACGGACTGCTTGACTAATGATGTGATTCAATCTTTTTTACATATATGAGGTTGTAAAAAAAGTTACAAAAAAGAACTTCAAATGTCAAGAGATAATTCTGTTAAACTAACAGATTCTTTGATTAAAATGCCCTTGTTCACTGTCCACAAGTCTCTGGACTAGTTCAAAGATCAAAGTCATTAAACACCTAGTTCTCTGTCAAGCAGCAGTTGAATCCGAATCTTTGACTTCACTGGCTTCCGACTCATTGATTAGTTCTGAGGAAACCTCTGTGAATAATTGGTCCCAGTCCCATGGTTTATCCTCCTGTTGAAAATGAGATGACAGATAATTTTTAAAGTCTACAACTCCTATTTAATCAACACTTCCTCTTTCAAAGATATACCTTTATTAATTTTAAAAAGCTTTATTACATCAAATCTTTAATTTATTCATTCATTTATTTTGTGGATTTTGTAAATTTGCAAATTAATTCTACTGGAATATTTCACATTATAGATAGATCCAGTAACAGTTTTCATATCTTGAATANATCAAGTATGTGACATACTTTTAATATAATAAGTATCATAAAATTATAAATTATGAATTATAATATTGGTAATGCAGGCAGAAGAATTATTTTCAGATTGAATGAAGAATGAAGAATGAAGAAATGCCAATCAGAGAGCAATATATAAAATTCAGCTAAATTTCAGCTGAAGTAGACGGACTGCTTGACTAATGATGTGATTCAATCTTTTTTACATATATGAGGTTGTAAAAAAAGTTACAAAAAAGAACTTCAAATGTCAAGAGATAATTCTGTTAAACTAACAGATTCTTTGATTAAAATGCCCTTGTTCACTGTCCACAAGTCTCTGGACTAGTTCAAAGATCAAAGTCATTAAACACCTAGTTCTCTGTCAAGCAGCAGTTGAATCCGAATCTTTGACTTCACTGGCTTCCGACTCATTGATTAGTTCTGAGGAAACCTCTGTGAATAATTGGTCCCAGTCCCATGGTTTATCCTCCTGTTGAAAATGAGATGACAGATAATTTTTAAAGTCTACAACTCCTATTTAATCAACACTTCCTCTTTCAAAGATATACCTTTATTAATTTTAAAAAGCTTTATTACATCAAATCTTTAATTTATTCATTCATTTATTTTGTGGATTTTGTAAATTTGCAAATTAATTCTACTGGAATATTTCACATTATAGATAGATCCAGTAACAGTTTTCATATCTTGAATAGTCTTACCTCAATGACTTCAGATTCTGCTGATAAAACTTTGGTCAGTAATTTGAGATCAATCTCGTTATCCTACGGAGAAAAAAAAAACACAATCAAAAAGTCTCTTTTCAACATTGCTGGCTTTTAAGACATAAAACATAAAGGATGAATGAACAAGTCAAAACTACAATACCAAACAATTTAGATGAATTCTAATATTTTTAAGCAATTATGAGTAATGAAGTGATGCCATATATCTTATAGGTTCTGGTGCAGGTGCTTTTAATATCTTGCACATTCTAATGCCAATCATATTAAGTTATTCCTTTTAAGAAATCAATATAACAAATTTATATCACACAAATATAAACAAAAACAAGTTCAAAAATCACAAGAAAATCAATCGACATCTTAAAAGATTAAGACAGCAACCTTGGTCAGTAACTAATCACTTTATTTTGAGGTAGGAAGTGGTATATTTGATAAATGAAATTCCAAATGAGGCAAAACATTTAACAGACATACAAAACATTCTGTCATAGTCAGGACAAAGTGAAGTCACTCGTTTTCTTTCTTTTTTTTTCTGAATTTTACAGCACAACAGAGAAAAAATCAAAACAGTATAAATGAATGACAGGGAATGAAATGAAGCAAAAAGGGGTATATCATTTAGTCTCCACACAGGGTTGTATCAATGCCTACCATTTTGTAAAACTGAAATTTTCAACAAATGCTGATCAAATATCTGTGAATCTCGAACAGTGCATAAGTAAAAATATATAATATATTTCATTTCTCCAATCTCTGAGAAATCAAGTTAGAAACTGTTTAAAGGTATAAACAAATATACTCGAAAATCTCTGAAATGCATTGCAGATATAAGTTGACCACCTGTTATCAATGTATAAGTTAAAACATTTCCCAAAACTTAACATGTATCATGAGTAAATTTACTTTGACAAAAGATCAATGCTGACATCAGGTTTCACTCAAACTTAAAATGGGCAAACAGACAAGCAGATGTCTAGACTGCTTAAAAAACATGGGATGAAAAGGGTCTAAGGAGCAATATTGCTTCCTGTGTGATCTTACAGGCAAGTTGTGTCAACGGTGCTATTTTAAGTCTAAGTCAATCCTGATGTGACCACTGCCTTGGTGCCATGATACTTACTAGTCTGGAATGCTGCATGTCTTAGAAGGTCATTAATTNCTTCCAGTGACAATGACATGACCCGTAAGGTGCTGCCGCCAGTCGGTCAAAATAAGCACTAAAATGCAGCAGGGGATAGGACATGTAAAACTGGCCCCAGGCAGTAAAATTTCACCTTGATATGAAAAATAATACATCAAATAAAAGGTAAATGAACAAATTTATTTCTAAAATTTATTTCAAAATTTTCAAATGATCCAAAATTGAAAAATAAACTCATTTTTCTCTTATATGCAAATCTTCTTGCTTCACACCAATAGTATATATAAAAAGATACGTGTGTGTGTTCCATTGTTTTTTAAGAATGTACATCCTTTTTTTTTTTCATGTTTTAAATAAATGACCCATTTTAACATAGATTAATGCTACTTATTATTATAATAATGATTTCTAAGGTTTAATATCTCATATTTAAAGCCCATATTAAAGAACATCCTAATCAGGATTTTCATGTCACATTGATTTTTTTTGTAAGGCCGTTTTTTTTTACTGACAATCATTGCTCAATCTTTCCCTACACTCAGGTTTGATTTTTCATAACATTTTTATCTCAGTACTGTAATTCTAATAATATAATGATTGGTTATGTTTTCCTTTAATTTTCAGATGGAAACAAAGACATCTGGTACTATTATTTGAGGAGTTTTACCTTTTTTATAAAAAGTTTGTGAAGGTCTGGATAGACCACCCTGAGCTTCAGAGATAACTTGACACTAACCTCTTCACTATTAGCCTATCTTCATCGTGTCAAGGCTATAGTGAAGAGGTTAGTGTCAAGTTATCTCTGAAGCTCAGGGTGGGATAGACATTCATAGACATAAAAAGTAAAGAAATTATATATCTCTTTATCTAAAGTCCTTCTAAGACAAAAATAGAGTGGACAATAAACAGGATTTTTTCAGTCACAATAATTGTGATAAATACCCATCTTGCAAACAACACTCACACGTTTTTATAATTTCTTTATTGTAAGAATGAACCTGTAACATAAAATACCTGGTCACAAGATTGACCACATCAAGTATGTGACATACTTTTAATAAAATAAGTATCATAAAATTATAAATTATGAATTATAATATTGGTAATGCAGGCAGAAGAATTTTTTCAGATTGAATGAAGAATGAAGAAATGCCATTCAAGGAGAGCAGTATATAAAATTCAGCAAAATTTCAGCTGAAGTGGACGGACTGCTTGACTAATGACGTGATTCAATCTTTTTTACATATATGAGGTTGTAAAAAAAGTTACAAAAAAGAACTTCAAATGTCAAGAGATAATTCTGTTAAAGTAACAGATTCTTTGATTAAAATGCCCTTGTTCACTATCCACAAGTCTCTGGACTAATTCAAAGATCAAAGTCATTAAACATCTAGTTCTCTGTCAAGCAGCAGTTGGATCCGAATCTTTGACTTCACTGGCTTCCCACTCATTGATTAGTTCTGAGGAAACCTCTGTGAATAATTGGTCCCAGTCCCACGGTTTATCCTCCTGTTGAAAATGAGATGACAGATATTTTTTAAAGTCTACAACTCCTACTTATTCAACACTTCCTCCTTCAAAGATATACCTTTATTAATTTTAAAAAGCTTTATTAAATGAAATCTTTTATTTATTCATTCATTTGTTTTGTGGATTTTGTAAATTTGCAAATTAATTCTACTGGAATATTTCACATAATAGATAGATTCAGTAACAGTTTTCATATCTTGAATAGTCTTACCTCAATGACTTCAGATTCTGCTGATAAAACTTTGGTCAGTAATTTGAGATCAATCTCATTATCCTAGGGAGAAAAAAAACACAATCCAAAAGTCTCTTTTCAACATTGCTGGCTTTTAAGACATAAAACATATAGAGGCTGAATGAACTACAATACCAAACAATTTAGATGAATTCTAATATTATTAAGCAATTATGAATAATGAAGTGATGACATATATCTTATAGGTTCTGGTGCAGGTGCTTTTAATATCTTTCATATTCTAATACCAATCATAATAAGTTAATCCTTTTTAGAAATTAATATAACAAATTTATATCACACAATGGAAACAAAAACAAGTTCACAAGAAAAAAATTTTAAAAATCAACACAGCATCCTAAAAGATTTAGACAGTAACCTTGGTCAGAAACTAATCACTTTATTTTGAGGTAGTAAGTGGTATGTTTGATAACTGAAATTCTAAATGAGGTAAAACATTTAACAGACATACAAAACATTCTGTCATAGTCAGGATATAGTGAAGTCACTCGTTTTCTTTCTTTTTTTTTTTCAGAATTTTACAGCACAACAGTAGAAAAAATCAAAACAGTATAAATGAATGACAGGGAATGAAATGAAGTAAAAAGGGGTAGATCATGTAGTCTCCACACAGGGTTGCATCAATGCCTACCATTTTGTAAAACTGAAATTTTCAACAAATACTGATCAAATATATGTGAATCTCACACTGTGCATAAGTAAAAATATATATTATATTTCATTTCTCCAATCTCTGAGAAATCAAGTTAGAAACTGTTTAAAGGTATAAATAAAAATCTCTGAAATGCAATGCCGATACAAGTTGACCACCTGTTATGAATGTATAAGTTAAAACATCTCCAAAGATTTAAAATGTATCATGAGTAAATTGACTTTGACAAAAGATCAATGCTGACATCAGGTTTCACTCAAACTTTTAAATAGGCAAACAGACAAGCAGATGTCTAGACAGTAGACTGCTTAAAAAACATGGGATGAAAAAGGTCTAAGGAGCAATTATATAGCTTCCTGTGTGATCTTACAGGCAAGTTGTGTCAACTTTGTTATTTTAAGTCTAAGTCAATCTGAATGTGAACACTACCTTGGTGCCATGATACTTACTAGAGTCTGGAATGCTGCATGTCTGAGAAGGTCATTGTCTAGTTCCCTGTATGTTGCTACTCTGTTCACTTTGCTGAATGGTAGAAAAAATTAACACCAATTTATATAATATCAACATTGCTTTAACATAAATATTTTATACACTCACTTTGTCTAATAAGTGTAAAAAAAGTCAGGTTTATGGTATATATTTATATATCTTATTTAAAGGAAATTACCAACAATTTTTTAAAAATAAACATTGTATTCTATGCATAGCCAATCTTAACAGAAGAACATATGAAAAATTTAGTGTCTATTGTACATTTGTATAATGTACATCTGCTTTAAAATATACCCAAATACCCCAGTGGCAGATTTAGGCAGGGGGTCCTGATCCCCAGCCACCTCCCATTCCATTTCTGAAAAATCACACTATTGGTCCCCTTTTGAAATTAGAATGTTTCTTTTCTTTAGCTGAATCATAGGACTAAACTGTACCAAATGACACCCTTCTCCCTCTAAAATATCAATTTTTTTCAGGGTCCTTCACACTGGGGGGGGGGGTCAATTACCCCTTTTATAAAATTAACTACAAGATAATTAGATAGATTGAGGCCTGTCACCCAGCTAAAATGAAATCAGAATGGCATTTTGAACCTGCCTTTTGCAAATAAGAACTTTAAATTCTTTAAGTTTGGTTTTCCGTCATCTGTGACCCACTCCTTCCTTGCCTTCCATGAGTAGACGGCTAACTCTGGAGCCAGTAAACATGGCTTATTAGCAATCAAGTACTTTTTAAAGAACTCATCATAGGATATAGAATCTGTGAGGACATCTATACTCCTCACTAACTGGTCTTGGTCAGCCTTTGACCCTGTGTTTCTTTCTTTCAAGATGTTCTCATGAGGAAACTGTTCCAGGGTAGATGCAGACAGAGAGGGTGCGCCACATAATCCTTGCACTTGTAAATACCTCTCCCCCGCCACCCCCCCACCCCCCTTCCCAAAGAAAAAACCACGAAGTTTCATGATGCGTTAGTACTCCATACATATTTATGGTTTTTTATATGCGCTATGAGTGCTTCTCCCCTCCGGCCTCTAATACACTATTTAAAAGAAATAGCACGAAAGTCATGCGTTGGCACTCCTAAATATTGACGATATTTTGTGCTACCCCCTGTAAGTACAAGTGATGTACGTACTCCCCCCCCCCCTCCCCCACTCCCGACACTTTCGTTCACCAATGCAGCAATTGTACACAGGTTGGATTCTTACTTTTATCACATAAGGTTGAATACATTGCTCATGCCTGTCTTCCCGTCTAAGCCAAACTCGTACACCGTTAAAGGCAAGAGCTAGGTGTAGTAGCCTACTTGTTGTGCACTGGCCGCTTGCACGTTTTCCCATTAGGTCACAAACCACTATTAAAAATCCCATTCACTTCCATTGTGACGTTTAATTCTCTTAAAAATACTTTCCATGCTTCAACAAACACAACACTTCAGGTTTAAATACTTCTACTCAAGGCAATATAAAAAAATCTGGGTACATTAATTAATGGCATAGCCTTCCAGTGACAATGACAAGACCCGTAAGGTGCTGCCGCCAGTCGGTCAAAATAAGCACTAAAATGCAGCAGGAGGGAGGACATGTAAAACTGGCCCCAGGCAGTAAAATTTCACCTTGATAGGAAAAATAACACATCAAATAAAAGGTAAATGAACAAATTTATTTTAAAATTTATTTCAAAATTTTCAAATGATCCAAAATTGAAAAATAAACTCATTTTTCTCTTATATGCAAATCTTCTTGCTTCAAACCAATAGTATAAAAAGATGCGTGTGTGTGTTCCATTGTTTTAAAGAATGCACATCCTTTTTTCATGTTTTAAATAAATGACCCATTTTAACATAGATTAATGCTACTTATTAAACCTTAGAAATCATTATTATAATAATATCTCATATTTAAAGCCCATATTAAAGAATAGCCTACTCAGGATTTTCATGTCACATTGATTTTTTTAAGGCAATTTTTTTACTGACAATCATTGCTCAGCCTTTCCCTACACTCAGGTTGATTTTTCATAACATTTTTATCTCAGTACTGTAATTCTAATAATATAATGATTGGTTATGTTTTCCTTTAATTTTCAGATGGAAACAAAGACATCTGGTACTTTTATTTGAGGAGTTTTACCTTTTTTATAAGGAGTTTGTAAAGGTCTGGATAGGGAAGATAAGAAGATTTGCAAGATATGTAGACATAAAAAGTAAAGAAATTATATATCTCTTTATCTAAAGTCCTTCCAAGACAAAAATAGAGTGGACAATAAACAGGATTTTTTCAGTGACAATAATTGTGATAAATACTCATCTTGCAAACAACACTCACACGTTTTTATAATTTCTTTATTGTAAGAATGAACCTGTAACACAATATACCTGGTCACAAGATTGACCACATCAAGTATGTGACATACTTTTAATAAAATAAGTTTCATAAAATTATAAATTATGAATTATGATATTGTTAATGCAGGCAGAAGAATTTTTTGAGATTGAATGAAGAATGAAGAAATGCCAATCAGAGAGCAATATATGAAATTCAGCTAAATTTCAGCTGAAGTGGACGGACTGCTTGACTAATGACGTGATTCAATCTTTTTTACATATATGAGGTTGTAAAAAAAGTTACAAAAAAGAACTTCAAATGTCAAGAGATAATTCTGTTAAAGTAACAGATTCTTTGATTAAAATGCCCTTGTTCACTATCCACAAGTCGCTGGACTAATTCAAAGATCAAAGTCATTAAACATCTAGTTCTCTGTCAAGCAGCAGTTGGATCCGAATCTTTGACTTCACTGGCTTCCCACTCATTGATTAGTTCTGAGGAAACCTCTGTGAATAATTGGTCCCAGTCCCACGGTTTATCCTCCTGTTGAAAATGAGATGACAGGTATTTTTTAAATACTACAACTCCTACTTATTCAACACTTCCTCCTTCAAAGATATGCCTTTATTAATTTTAAAAAGCTTTATTAAATGAAATCTTTTATTTATTCATTCATTTATTTTGTGAATTTTGTAAATTTGCAAATTAATTCTACTGAAATATTTCACATTATATAGATAGATCCAGTAACAGTTTTCATATCTTGAATAGTCTTACCTCAATGACTTCAGATTCTGCTGATAAAACTTTGGTCAGTAATTTGAGATCAATCTCATTATCCTAGGGAGAAAAAAAACACAATCAAAAAGTCTCTTTTCAACATTCCTGGCTTTTAAGACATAAAAGATAGAGGCTGAATGAACAAGTCAAAACTACAATACCGAACAATTTAGATGAATTCTAATATTTTTAAGCAATTATGAGTAATAAAGTGATTCCATATATCTTATAGGTTCTGGTGCAGGTGCTTTTAATATCTTTCACATTCTAATGCCAATCATAATAAGTTAATCCTTTTTAGAAATCAATATAACAAATTTATATCACACAAATATAAACAAAAACAAAGTCAAAAATCACAAGAAAATCAATACAGCATCTTAAAAGATTAAGACAGCAACCTTGGTCAGTAACTAATCACTTTATTTTGAGGTAGGAAGTGGTATATTTGATAAATGAAATTCCAAATGAGGCAAAACATTTAACAGACATAGAAAACATTCTGTCATAGTCAGGACATAGTGAAGTCACTCGTTTTCTTTCTTTTTTTTTTTTTTTCAGAGTTTTACAGCACAACAGAAAAAAATCAAAACAGTATAAATGAATGACAGGGAATGAAATAAAGCAAAAGGGGGTAGATCATGGAGTCTCCACACAGGGTTGCATCAATGCCTACCATTTTGTAAAACTGAAATTTTCAACAAATGCTGATCAAATATCTGTGAATCTCACACAGTGCATAAGTAAAAAGATATAATATATTTAATTTCTCCAATCTCTGAGAAATCAAGTTAGAAACTGTTTAAAGATATATATATATATATATAAGTACTCAAAAATCTCTGAAATGCAATGCAGATACAAGCTGACTGCCTGTTATGAATGTATAAGTTAAAACATTTCCAAAAATTTAACATATATCATGCGTAAATTTACTTTGACAAAAGATCAATGTTGACATCAGGTTTCACTCAAACATAAAATGGGCAAACAGCCAAGCAGATGTCTAGACAGTAGACTGCTTAATAACATGGGATAAAAAGGGTCTAAGGAGCAATATAGCTTCCTGTGTGATCTTACAGGCAAGTTGTGTCAACTTTGTTATTTTAAGTCTAAGTCAATCCTGATGTGACCACTGCCTTGGTGCCATGATACTTACTAGAGTCTGGAATGCTGCATGTCTGAGAAGGTCATTGTCTAGTTCCCTGTATGTTGCTACTCTGTTCACTTTGCTGAATGGTAGAGAAAATTAACACTAATTTATATAATATCAACATTGCTTTAAGATAAACGTTTTATACAACTGACTTGGGTGGAGGTCTACATCTTCTTTTGCATGTCTCAGAAACATGATATAATTGGTCTTTTGTCAATAGTGAATTTTATCAGACCTCATATTCTCTGATATAAGATCATATTCTATGCTTATTATATAATAATCCATAACATCTATACATGCTGTACTGTAAATCACTGATTTGCAAGCAAATTTTACCACTGGAGAGAGCAACAGACTTAGTGTACCAACAATACCTGAGCTATTTTCAAATATCTTTAAGTATAATTCACTCTAAAAAACCACTTAGGCACATACTTGGGTGCAAGTGCTACTTGTGTGGTGATATCTTCTTCCTGCACATCATCCAGGTCTGGAATCACTGGTATATCTGAAATTATAAGATTTAGTTCAATCAGTATTCAAGGCATGAGTATTTTTACTACAATCAAGACAGGGTGACCTACAGTGCTTTTCAACATGTGTAGATCTAGATGTAGATGTAGAGAGAAATGTCAGACCTTGTCGTTATGATAAAACTTATCAATGTTTTTCATTCAACAGCTAATTGCCATTTTAGTTTCTAAAAATTGAATCTACTCGTCTTTTTACACAGGTTATTTTAGACATATCTTCATTCTGTTTTGTATAAATGTTTTTTTTTTAAGTGTGTTTCAAAAAGTAATCAAAAATTTTCTTAACTCACCATTATCTGAATCTTCTCTTTCAGGACTGTAGCTCTGTCGTAACCTCTCACTGGAATAAAAACAATACTTATAAAGAATATAACAAAGAAGTCAATATAGCTGTTACACTTACTGAAAAATAATTGTTAAAACATCCTTTGAAAGCATTCAGAAAACATTAACTTATTAGCAGGAAAATCAATGGTGAACCAAAGAAAATCAGATTTTCATATCAAAGTGCATATTATTTGGGGAATAAATCATGGAAGTTAACTTATTATGAGAAACAATTAATCTGTCTACTTCTATGCAGAACTTACTCTTCAATAAATTCTTCTTGTATTCCATGCCTTCTGCAATTCATAAGAAAAAAATTGTTTGAATAGAAATGAAATCTATTGCTTCACTGCTGGCTGCAAAAATGGTAGCTGATTAAAGGCACCATTGGGCAGTGAAGTAATCAAATATTTCATTAAAACAAATGATGTGAGAACAGGTTGAATAAGAAACAGTGCAACCCATTCTCCTCAAACATGAAACCACACACACATGCTCACATGTATGCACGCAAGCATACAAACACACACACACACACACACACACACACACAACAACAACAACAACAACAACCCTAAAACAAACATACCAAAAACAATATTCTTGGGTTCCAAAATCATTAAATATCACAATGTATATAAATACATTATAATTTTATACGATTTAACTATAATAATTGCTTATGACAAAGCTGACACAGGAATAGGTAAAATTACAGCGAACAGAAGGAGGGTGGCCTTTATACTCCTTACCTTCCTTTTGGTTGTTTAGAAGGTCCTATATCATCACCCCAACCAGACATTCTGCGTGACGGCTTTGGGGGAGAAGCAGACTCCTATAAACAAGTCAATATAAATTTCCATAGAAATTAACATAGACTTGACACATAAGAAGCAAATATACTTATAAATTCCATATACTGGCAAAGTTCTTCAATATTTTAGAGACCGATATTTGTGTATAGAAAAAAAAAATCAGTTTTTATATGTCAAATTGTAAGGAATCAAACTACTACTGAGCATATTATTATTATTATTATTATTATTATTATTATTATTATTATTATTATTTTTATCTATACTCTTGGCATAAAATGTTCTGAATTTCTGTTAATTACTTTAACTTCTACTGGCAAATATTCCACTATTTAAATTCCTAAGGCTTAGGCTTTAACACAATAAACCCAACTTACATACCTGAAGAGGGACTCCTCCATTCAGATCAGCACTATCATCCATGATATCTGGTGACATAGGAACTTCATCTTTGGGAGGAGTAGCAGGTCTAGCACGCCTGCCTTTTCGTGCGCTACTCTATAATAAATAAAAAGAAAGATTTAACTCTAGAAAGATGTTTCAGGGAAATTGAACAGAAGAATGTTGATCTCGAGAAACTGATCTTTTAATAATCTGAGCAAGATGAGCTTAGATCTATCCTTCCTGCTATTTACATTGCGTATAAAATTACTGAGTTACTGTGCCTGTTGAATATCAAAATACACAAATATGAATGATAGTTAAATGATGATTATTATGAATAATCTCAGACTAAATGATTGCGTGCACTCTTACAATTTCACTCCAACCAAGTACCGCATACTACATCTACTGTATAATAATTCACATAGTAAATAATCGATAAAATTGAGATGACTTAGTAACCCAAGGGTTATACGTAGCATTACAGCATCCTTGGCACATATACGTTACCTTCTTCTTAGATGACAGCCCTACATCGTCTTCGTCCATTTAAACAAACCGCTGAAATATCGAGCGGTTATAACTTGGCCCTCGCAAAATTTTGTTTATTGTTTGGTATGGTATTCAACATGGAAAGTTCCCAGCATTCAATAGTGTAAACTTCCTGTTAATTGTGTTAGATGTGACGCAGTGGATGTGACGTATCATACCCTGATACCTGGGTCAATATATGTATTTTTTTCCAGCACCAAATTATGGATTCTCTGACATGATCTATCAAGTCCATAATTGGGTATATTAAACAACGGGGTACGTACAGTAAAATAAAGATAACATTAACCTTCACATACTTCATACTCAACCGATGATCCTATTAATGCTACAGGAGACACAAAAAAAAAAAATATATATATATATATATATATATACATACACACACCTTGCCCCATTTAAAGGATTTAGTTATTATGTTTATAGTAAAACATTGAAAAACATTTCAAGTTATATATTTTTATTCAGTTACTGCATGCCTTCCAATGATATAATATAATGTACACATTATAGATAAAGAAAGCAAGTTATACTGCTGTATTATTAAACAAAAGGCTAAGTGATATTTTATTAAAATATAATGGATAAAACTTGCCAAATATATCTATCATACTACTACACAATGATAAACTCGTGGAAGTTGGGATTACTGAATTTACAGTAGCAATCCTGTCAGACTGGCAACAGATACAACCTGTTACATTTTGATAATTACTCCTATGTGGTGCCTATTGAACACGATCTTCTGAAATCATCTCTATCTGTGAAACTTGAAATATTTGTAGAGTAGTGAATAGATGTTAACACATGCGTTCCTAACTTAAAAAATCAAAAGATGCGAAAAAAGCTGAAATAAGATCTCTAAGGTCTAAATCTAATTTCTACAAGAATGAAAATAATTTCTGATCAGATTTAAATAGAGCAATTTCTGACAAACTGCTATAATTATGCATTCATACACTTAGTGAAATTGGACATTATAGCTTGAGGTACCTAAATCACTGACTCAACAGCAAGAAACATTCCCTTTAACCCAAATCATTTTCTAAATTAAAGCACATAACCCCTTCCTATTAATTAATCTAAGGCTCACCAGAACTACATTTCAGACTGAAAACTTCAGCCAGTTCAACGACAAACTATATAAATACTACAGAGTAGGGCTTCCTACAAGGAACCTGAAATCTTTCAAATGCTACTCTTACTCAACTCATTTTTTTTACATACACAAATACTCACAAGTTCAACTTTGTAAACTAAAACTAAGAGATTTCACCAAGTATCTAGAGGCTACTTTCTTGGGCTTAAGGGAAACGTGACAGACCATCTTTGTTAACATCAATTCAGCAAAAAATAAATAAGCACTGTATGGCATGAGAATATGCTTAATTACCACCACTGTGTTCTTATAGAAAATTTGTCTCCATAACAAGACTAAGAAAAACATCCCCACAAAGAAGTTTGCATTTCAATGTGCAGCTACTGCAGTTATTGCAAGTATGGTCATGATGTTTTCTTTAAGATGCAATATTCAACTCGCAATTAAAATCTAAAAAAGAAAAAAAAATTTGGGTTTTTGATTGAGAATATTAGTTAAATAAATGTAAGTTCTGTCAGAAATTGGCATTTCACTCTGTTTAAATCAAGTTTAGCATCACCTTCAATCTTTAATTCTGAGTGCACTGAACATTTTGGTCATCTTATACCCTCACAGTTCAGATTTGACCACATGACAGTGCCATCTCAACACAAATTTTCTACTCAATATTTATTTCCACTTTGATACCAGCACCCATGGACATAGGGGAAGTTCAGAAAAATTCTTCAATCAATCACTGAATAAGATTCACAATTTCTCCATTGTTACACATCTCTATCGTTTGACATCACACACCAGCTAGGAGGAGATACTTCAGCTGTTTTTTTGTTTTTTTTACCCAAATCATCAATTCATCTAGGATGTGGCTGTTATCACAGACTTTCATCGCTCTCCACAGCCTGGAGCTGGACATCATCAGTGTCCATTGAGCTGTCCTGGACACCAGAGGCCACTGCTGGGTGACCAACATCAACTGAAAACAATCAAACATAGTACTTCATATCCACAGGTACAGAAACGGTGACTACTTAGGGATCTAACGGATATTTTAAAATCAGGCATACATTTAAGAAGGTTGATCTTGTTCATCAATTATATCAAGTTTTAATATTCCAACTGAATGAAAAGATTTATGTTGTTATAGGTGGAGCAAGAAAACTAAGAATAACTGACAGACACCAAGGTTCATCAGCATCCTTTTGATCCCTGCCCTGTTCCTTAAAAAATAATTCAAACATCCTGGCAAAGGAGGTAGGAGTTGGAAAGTGAGAATAAATCAAGTCTAACTCAAACAAACAGCATCCTTTTCAGAACAAGGTTCTAATCTCTATTTTTTACCTTTAGATATCCTAAAGATACGTACCTGCCTCACTGGTATCTGCCAGTTCCTCCTCCGTCACATATCTCTTGTCTATGGCTTCTTTAATCTGGTTGTTAGCACCCTTGGGGTCCAGGTCCATTGCCCAGGAAAAATTCATTAGGGCCAGGTGGGTATTGCCCAACTTTTTGTGAACCTAGGAAATGATTAAGTATATACACAAATAAAAGACATGCCAACTATGTTATGCTAGACCCACTGTAACATTTGGCAAAAACAAATTTTAATTTGACTTTTAATTTAATAAATATACATATATTTTTTGCAAAATTCATCTTTGAAAATGCTAACTGTAAGCTATAACTTGGCATTTGGTTAAAAGAAACCTTCATACAATGAGCAAAGTTATATGTCAAGTCTTTTTTGTTCCATACTTATACATTGCAACATTTCTAAACAACTATTTGAGTTGATTGGTGTCCTTAGTCCACAAACCAAGTATATTTCCACAACTAACACTGCCATCATTTAAACAAATACAAAATTCTTACCAGTTTAAATATACAGGTTGTCACCACTAGAGATAATTTTTTGTAAAATGTACCATCCAAGCTTCAAGATATCTCAGTCTGATGCAAACAGTAATGCAAATGTTATGCTTTTTTATTAATATTTTTAAAAAATCACCCCAACTACTTACTTTTCCTATAAGAAAGTACACTAAAGATTCTCGAGGTACAATCTGTTTAAGCTCTTCTAATTCAGCTAATGCTTCCTGAAATTGAGACAAAAATATTTTATTCCTATAAAACATAACTGCTTATCCTTGGCCTGGAAAAGAAAAAAGCTCAATTAAAATTTTATTAATATCAAACATATTCAGGTAACATATCAGTCATTACCAAAGCTAACAAGCCAAATCAACCAACAAATCATCTCAATTTTAAACGTTTCAGGGGTTTCAAACTTCATATTGCCCATCTTCACCAAACAATGATTTTAATGAAGCAGGGGAGTAAATGAAACAGTATCACATGCATGAAATATATATATAATCTTCAATATAACCCTTTCTAAAAAATATCCTACTTAAAACACTTCCAACCTACCACAAAAATCAATAAAATTTCTTTCCAGATGGTTAAATCAGTCTTCACATCGACATGGGTTCCCACATTTCTCTTTATTTTCCCAAACTTTTTTCATTTCTAACACATTCAGCTCAGGCAAGCTCAACATGCCAGTAGTGCAATCTTTGGTACATTTCCACCTGTCATCCTCCATATATCCCACCCCCAGGGCAGCCAACCATATCCCCATGGAAACATCCTCTCCCTGGTATGTTTTCAACATGTGACTGTTGCTAGACAACCAATAAACAAGATCTGCTGACACGACACTGCCTGAACCACAGGCAAAGCTAGGGTAAACAGGGGCAGTGTAATCGAGCTCTGCCCACTTCCCAGCCCTCTCTACTATCCAGTCTTCTCTAAAGTTACCCAACCACAGTTTCTCCTGTCCCCTAAACTCCGCCTGATTAAGCTGTCTGTACACACTTTCAATATCTACATAACAGTCATCATCAGTTTTCATGGCAAATCTAAACTGCACATTGTCAGTCATCCATGCCCAGGTGTGTAGTAGCTTGTTTGGAAGGTTACGATAGGTATCTAATACATCCACAAACACAAGGTCGTGGTGCTTCTCTGCTTCCTGAATCAATTGTGCCTCTACAGAACCAAGGTGTGCCTTCCATGTGGCACGCCTCTGATCTCTCTGGGCTACATGTTCCTTCACATTCTCTGGGGTATAGACCTGATAACCCATGGAGACCAGAGACACTGCTGGTCTTCCATACAGATCAAATATTGTAACACTGATTACATTCTGAGCTTTAGGAACACGACTCGTGCCTGGGAAGAAGATATTGTCTTTAATGCCCTCTTCTTCTTGTATTCTTATAATACCTTCAAAATCTTTTGGTAATAGAAAAGGCTCAACATTTCTGTACACATAACCGTCTACTGTACTATAAGAGTGAATCTCTTCATATTGGAATGTAGTGTTGACTACTACTTCTTCAGTGTCAGCACTCAGCAAAGCCACTGAGATTTCCTCTTTCTTGTTGAAAGAATCCTCTAAAATACCAAGTTTGTTCAAGGCAACGGGTACATGAACATGGAATGAAATTTCATGTGCAGATAAAGATTCTCTGGGATTGTGCTGTTCATTAACATTATATGACAGGGCATATTTCTCCTCATCTGTAGCTATTTCCTCAGTTAAATTCATATCTCGACAAGAGAACTGATCCATGCGATCATCAGGATGAACATTACAGTCTTTCTGCCCAACAGAAAATCTGACAAGGACTTCATCTTCAAGGTGTTTTGTGGTCTGAAGCCAAGCTTCCCTGATTGTTTGTCTTTGTAAAAAATTCTCTCTTGCTGACAAAATAACCACAACGAGGTCATAGTGTGGCTTCTCTCTGGTGTCAGTGTGCAGTATGTGATACAATATCAAGCTGAGAATTCCCACTCCAACTGCCAAGCCTATTCTTTTACTAGCCATGTGGATAGATAACAACACAGGAACAGGAAGTTGTGGAGAAGCCAACTGAGCATGTGCGAGCGAGGCATTGTGGGATACGTGAACAAAAGGCCATCTACGGACAAACCATACCAAGTACTTGCCAAACAAATGAATTTCATCCAAAACACATCAATTCCAAGAACATACTTACCCTGTGTTTATCATTAGCAAACAGGATGGATGCTTTGTGGAACTTGCACAGAGGGTTCTTTGGATCTGATGCTATGGCTTTATTCAGTGTAACTAATGCATTGTCTGATTTTTGAAGATGGTGTTGAACCTAGAATTTAGTTATTATGAAAAGTTAAAAGAAAAATCATTTCTATGTTGCAAGGGAGCAATGAAGTGAACCTATAAATAATTTCTTTAAGAATCTTTTAGTATTAACCACTTATTTACCTTATTTCATTCATTCAGAATTCAAACAAAAATATGCATAAGCAGCATAAACCAATTATTTTTTCGCTAATTCCAAAACATAAAATTTGAAATTAAAGAAAATGGCCCTTCTTCGATAAAGATAAGAACTATTTTCTTTTTTTCTTACTCACCACTCCAATATGACATAAAAGAACTGAACTTTGTGGGTTGATGGTTAAAGCTTTCTTGAAGTGAACTTCAGCCAAACCAAACTTCTCCTGCTTATAAAATATCATTCCAACACCATACCTAAAAAAATGTTTTCTTTTTAAATACTTGACTTTCATAAAGCTTCAACATTCATTAGATAGCAATATCACTGAGTTGGTATTTTTCAATTTAGATGATTCTCTTAATAATGAATACTTCAACAAAATCAAAGGGTAAAAACTGTTTTCAAAGTACAAGGCTTCAGAGCATTTGAGACCTCATTTATCAAGTTTTCTTACCAAGAATTATAATGTCTTGGATCTACTCTAATGGCATTCCTGAAGCATGACATGGCCTTGTCAAACTCCTCAGTCAACACGTACTCATGGCCCAGCAGAGTGTAGGCATAAGCAAAGCTGGGTTCCACCTGCAACAAGGAATTCACAGCCCAAATAGCCAAGGATCACTCACATAAGTCACATTTGATAAAAAAATAAATAAAAATAATTCTTTACAAATCTGGACAGGTGTGACTGCCAATGTTGTTTTCAAGAAGCACATCTTTCAATTTATATGTGCACTGCTCCTTTGTGGTAAATAAAACATCGAGAAAATTGCTGTAACTTTAAGTAAACACCAGCCCGACATATAAATCTCTCTCTCAGGAAATGGCTTTTCGTATTTGTATGGGTTATGTGTTATATCAAAATGTCACTCACCTGCACAGCTCTCTGGAAAAATTTGATTGCAGTGTCATGTTCCCGCTGAAGACTAAAACAGTTGCCTGCGGCACACCACGACTGGAAAAAAAGCAATCATCAAATAGTTTATACCCTCATTTCATATTATACTACTAAATGCATCAGCATAAAGACCTTAGAGACTCCATGTGGAAAATGGCCTTGTTTTGTTAAATGTGAAAAGATTAAGTCTACCACCTAAAGATCTGCTCGACTTGTTAATGGAAATAGTTATAAGTTTTTGTAAACATTGAGATTATCAGCCTAGAAAATTGCTCAATCTTATTTTCAAAGGGTGTTTTCAAATAGCGATGAAACAAATCCTTAAATGAAATGGTGTAACTAAAAGATAAACTTTTCACACATTTAACAACAACCGAGTTTCAGTTTAAGCTACACATATCATAATTTACCTAAGAGAAATTTCACTATCTTCAACAAATATGTCATTAATTGGTTTAGAAACTCTTATTTCGCTAAAATAATGAAACCACATGCCTTGACTGAACCTTCATTTAGCCCAGGCACTTTACTTAAGTTACCTGTGGTGCTTCTTTATCTAATTCTGTAAGTTCCTGAGCTAGCTTGGACAGCTGGACATCTTTCTGGAGGTGCCACAAGGTGGTGCTGTAAATTTCTAGTCCGTGGAAGTAATGTGGGGCTACTCTTCTCATGGTTTCAAACATCTTCTCTGCCTGATTAAAAAATTCAAAATCATTTTAAAAATGGATTCAAACTGAGTAATCATTTCAATTTTACATCTAAGAGAATCACTTCAAGTTAAAAATCAGTGTTTGTTATGCCTTATGTGACTGTATGTCACAGAAAAAACTCTTATGCACAGTTTTTTTTTTTTTTACACTTTGGTCCAACCCTAAACATACTGACTTGATTGAAAAAGGTCAAATATCTTATATTTAATACTTTTCTAATTATTTATTTACCTACTTTCTCACTATCATTATTAGTCTTTTATTATAATTTTATTTCTTCATTATTTAAAACTTTTTTCCAGGTAAGTCATTGGTTTAGTCCAAAATATTGATTTGGACATAAGGTCTAGATATTTGAATAAAATATTGTTACATGATCGTAGTGCCTACTGCCATACCTTTTGATATTCCGCCATTTCAAAATGCGCCCTGCCTATCTGCGCCATGACCCACCCAGTCTGATGCTGATGTGCAGGGAGAGAGCCAAACAACTCCAGCGCCCTCTGGCAGTCATATTGTGCTAATGCTAGATATGCTTTACCTAACTCTTGGAGCAGCGACATTAGACCATCTAATAAAAGAGAAGCATCAGGTACTTTTATAGTCGTGTTTTGAAAAAAGTTTTTCTGCCTAATGCAAAGAGTTACAAATACATCATCAATTCTAAATGCAAAATTTTAATCATAATAAACATCATATTTCTTCTTGATAATGAGTAATTTTGAACTTATTCAATATATCAATCCAATGGAACATCATTTTAATAACATTGCATAATTTACTGATTTATTTTCTACATTTACCTGTAGATTGTTTCTGCTGAGACTGTAAAGTGAGTGTAGCAGATTTTTGGATTTCACAGTCCTGCTTATTTTCTGATTTGTTAATCTCGTTCATTTCTTGAGTTTTTGTAGTTCTTGTTTTTGATCTTCTAGCTGGGCCTTTCGGACTAGTGAATTTTCCTCTGCCTTGACTTTTATTATTTTCCTTAGTTGAAATACAAATATGATAAATGTCATATATCAAAATAATAATAATAATAATATGCACTGCATTTTCTGGTCTCTAAGTAAAAGGAATCTTTCATCAGTAAAAATTGTTAAGTAGTACTAAATTTAGAAAATGCTACTTTTTAAAAAGATAATTTGAACAAGAGCACTCACCTTCACAGAATTTGAATTAGAATTAGTAAACAACCTTGAGCTTCTTCTTAGATGTGGCACATTTTGAGAGGTATTTTGAGGTCTGAAATATGAAGTTTTCACAAATGCTGATAGAATATAATCTACTTTGATAGTAGAGAAATGGAAATTAGCATCTAACTATCTGAAACATTTGATGATGTTAAATCAATTCAACTGTAATTTGACGAAAGCAAAAAACAAATGCACTAGAGGGAAAGAAACTGGATAAAGATCATTCTAAGCAATAATAAAATATGATAATGTTTCAGTAATTTACACTTTAACTTGGCACTGATACCACAAACTGCAGTAAAGTAAAAGGTTACCCTGACTGTGGACTGGGAGTCTGGGCATTGGTATTGCATGTTACCGACTGACTAAACACTGGTGGACGATTAGGTTCTGCTTGACTCCTAAGTGCTCCAGTCTGTGACAAAAAAATGAAATACTCAGAATAAATCCTTCATACAAATAATCCTCATGATAAATGCGTATAATTTTTTCCAATAATAACCCCTTTTTTCTTTCAACTTTTCGTATTTCACCTGCAAACAAACAACAGTTACTAGTCCAAGAAAAAAAAACATTTGCCAATTTTCTTCCAATCCCGTTTTTCAAAAATTATTTTGATACTAAGTTCACAAACCACACGTTGTTGAATTCTGCTACATCAATATGTTGTTCATCTCTACTATTATCTAGACTAATAACTATCGGGTCTCACTTTTTTGGCAGGTGCTCTCAAATCAAATCCCTGAGAATCCAAGTTGGGCTGTGGTAGTGGTGTGATGAAGGGGGAGGTACTGATGGAGAGCCCGGCAGGACTGGGAGTATCCAACGGTAGTACTCCAAAACTGAAAATTATAATTTCAACTATAATAATTAAGAATCAATTATAACAGGTTCTACTTTTTTTCAGTGTTGACTACTGTGAACTGGTTTAAGAGGTAAGATGAAAATTTGTTGTATGACAAATGTTTTGATCAAATCTTGCTGATGTTGGCTAAGAAAATTCAAATGCTCTTATTCCATGCTATTTACTAGTCTGTGTTTGGTTCTTTTAGAGCTTCAAATAAAATAATTACAATACAAGGTTACATTATGTATTTTCTAGTCTTCATGTTTTGTAATTTATAGCAATCACATTAATAAAATGAATAATAAAGCTGATATATCAATGGCCTACCTAGGTGTAAGTGGGCTTATTGAAGCAGCCGCCCCTAGGATACTTCTCCCTGCCCTGGGCCGCGTTCTCATGCCCTTGGCAGTAATGGGGGCAGCAGGGGCAGACACCAGGCCTCCCAACCCTGGGGGATCTGGGGTGGAGAAATTTTCATCCAAACCACCGACATTTTCAGGAACATCATTCAGCAGCTGAAATGCCGTGTCCTGTATCAACATTAAAATACTTATATCAAAACTTCAATTTATATACTCTTTCAGACACGACTTTGTAGTGTAAAAAAAAAAAATAGTAAGAAAGGGCTTGGTGCCTTACGACCAGGGGTCTGGGGGCGATTCAAGATTAGAAAAGTGCCAAGAAAA
Organism: Lingula anatina; assembly: GCF_001039355.2. The sequence goes on along the minus strand of NW_019776139.1, from coordinate 43,902 downwards.
AAAAAACAGATTCGAAAAAAAATTATGAAAGAAAGTCATATAGATATATATATATATTATACTTATTACACTGTATATCTGTATGTCTATCAATACTTTTATCGACTGAATTCGCATCCTTCTTTAAAAACCAAGCTATCATTGACTAAAATTCTTATGATAACTCTACTGATGTACATACACGTGGTACTGGAGCTGGAGTTTGTTGTTCCTGAGGATGTGGACAGTGCTGACCCTGTTGTTGTTGCTGTGGTGTGGAGATGACCACTACAGGGTGGGAGTAGTTATAAATGTTGTGAGCCACTACTGTGTTGCTACTGGAAACTTTGAAAACCCTGGATGCATCTGGTTTTTCTCCTGAATTGGCATAAAATTTTAATTGACCATCTCATTTGCATCTTTTTGTTTAAACTAGTTTATCTTAGAGGTAGAACAAGAAGACGTTTTCCGCCAAAAATATTTAGCTGTATATTTTCCAGAAGAAGTTAAATAAGTGCTCTACAGAACTATCATATTTACTTTAAACATGAAAATTCACTTAGTGATCTAAATAAATAAAGAGTATAACTATGCAACAACTATTTTTTAATTTTCCACTCACCTAAATGACACAGTTTTTCAAAAGATGACCACATGAAAGGATTTAACTTTAAACTCTTTTGATAATAATCAGCTGCCTTGCCTTGGCGATCTGTTTTGCTATAACAAAAAGAAACAAATAATACGTAACATTCATTTCATAACACTTTGATGTCAAAGAATATATAAATTGGCCCATATGTGAATTTTAAACCTGCAAAAGTTGCACAACAGTTTTGGCAATCCTTTTTTAATGTTACTTCTGTTAAGGTTGCCTGTGGTACCAAAACAACTGTTTTGTCAAGTTACGAAATCCTACCTGTAAATCTGAGCAAGCAGGGCTAACGCATAGCTAGCAGCATCTCCAAATTCAGCAATATATTCATCAGGAGTTTTACTTTTCATCAGAATACTACCCCCCAAAGTCATCTCTGCCTCAGACAACCTGTAAAATATGTACTAGTAAGTAATCAAATAAAACCCTTCGTATATCATACTGTCCTGCAAGATTGATTTATATATAAAACATTTATATTTAAAACACTGAACAAAAATCATTACTACTACGTGAATTTAAGTGGTCTAGATTAAAGCTGTTGAAATGATATGAATTCAACCATCTGTCAAGCCATTAAAAACAAAACAAGTAAATAAACATCACATAAAATACATTACACTTACATATAGTCAATTAAAAGAAAATGTTATGAATAAAAGATAAAAAAATGTCCAAGCTTACTTGTTTAGATCCAGGCAGCATCTTGCCATAAGATATTTACACTGGGGAGTGGGGCATCCAGTGCTTTTTAATAAAGTATAAGCCCTGATAGGTTTACCACATCTATAGTAACATGTAGCCAGGAGAAAGAGGGCTTCATCGCTGTTTACTAAACCACAACAAAGAAAACAATGTCAATTTACAGACTTTTTCCAAGTACAGCTTTAAATCATTTTGTCAATATTGTAAAACAATGCATCAGTCATTCAGATTAACACAAAGTTATGATGGCTTATCCAGAACTAAAACTTTCTTATTGCACACAAATTCATTTCAGTGGACACTTTTGATGAAACTCAGCTCATGTCAACATGTGTTGACTGAAGATGCTTTCATTTACCACCTGTAAATCACTTTACCTTCTGCATATAATCTCTCTGCTAAAAATATAGCATCATGGTAGTCGTAATGGTTCAATGCATGCCAAACAGCTGCCTGAAAAGTAACAGCAATATATCCACTCAGTTTACATGACATCCATCCAATTGCATTTTTACTAGTTGCATTCCAAAAGAAATAAGAAAAGATAATACTAACATCTTCCTGAAAAAATCTCCAAAATGCCAAGTTACTTTTGATTGTGCTATCTTTACAACATTCAAGTTTTGTTTGATTTCAAACAGAAAAATTGTGAGGCTTATAATTAGGGTAATATAGGGCCAAATGAATGATTTCTATACAGTTTTTGAAATGAATGGATTTAAGTAAATCTGACATTGGTCTCCAGAAAAAGTATCAAAACCCTTTACATCCATGTCTTAAAGATGAGTTTCACACATCTCTTCAGTTCTCATTTTATTATCAATTATATTAATGCCTGCCATCAATAACTGACTAGCTTTATTTTAAGTAAATATAAACCTACCCATCTCTTCAAGTTAACAACTACTTCTCAAAGTTAGCATTAATATATACTGTATAAACAACGTATCTCAGACAGTATTCGTTGCAAGGAGAGCATATTGCTTTTCCTCGGCTCGGTTACCTATCACATGCTGTAATTAACTGGGCTGTTTGTGTCACGTCAGTGTCCGTCCCTTATTAATCACGGTGCCAATAGAAGTTGCGGAATGTCATTATTTTTATACCGATGGAGGGCATTCCGATCCACCGATTCAAAACTCGAATACGTATGAATTTATATGGTTCATGACCGTTACTCTGTAGACTCCGCAGTTCGAAAAGTTGCTACACTTATGTTATGATTCAGATCAGCTGAGAGAATGTTCCAGGAAATTTGACAAGACGGATCAAGTTCAATTATAAACTTTACTGTGAGGGATCATATAAAAAATAACCCACCTGTACAGGCTCCAGAACAACCATGGTTCGCTGTGTATCCGCTCAATTATATAATATCCCCTTTTGAGTCCTGTACCAGCAGTTAATTCAGGTACAAGTTTACTTTCTTGCAACGGCCATTGTAGATAAATGTCGTATAGGCTAATGCAAGATACAAATTTGCAAAATGACCTTCACCCTGGGGTACTTAAAACGCCCATTTGAAATATAATTCGATATATTTTCCAAATTGCTTGGCAGTCTAAAAGCAAATACATACTACATGTAAGCTCTGATTTCAAGTTATAAGTATTAAGTACAATTTAAAATAATTTCAAGAAATTATCGGTACAGTGCACAGGAGCCCTGACCAACGCGCGGCTACTGCTATCGGCAACTTTCCACATGTGAAGTTCCGTCTGGTACGTTTGATCGTGAAAAGATAACTGAGAAAATGCCGACAGTGGCACTTGAGCGGGACCTACTTTATGAGAGGTTGGGGCAAAGCTACAGTAAGTATTGTGAAAATGTCTGGTTGCCAATAGGCTATGAGAAGTCAATTACGTGTTCAACCCTTGTACGATCACTCGATCAGCAGTCATTTTCATATGACCACTACCTGTACACGGCATTAGACTGTAAACTATTAGAATAGCCACGCTGTGGAGTAATTTCCATTTAACAGATTTTTATCTTATTATATTCAATATGCTATTATTCTGTATATATAAATATATTTTTTTCCAACACACTTTGTTGTATTGATGGCTGCTGTCAATTAATTCCACTTCAATTTGATCAATTTAGGGGCAAGCGGAGGCATTACCTCAATATTGCATCATTTATCAGAATTTGTCAACTATCGCATAGAAATAACTTAACGTTTTATTTTTCAGCTGAAGAAGAATTTGATGAGCTATGTTTTGAGTTTGGTCTTGAGCTGGATGAAGTGGTAATCTTTTTTCCTCAATTGACATTGATATATTTACACACCTTTATTTATTAATTATTTATTATTTGCTAATTTGGTATTTGGTTATTTACCTATTTATCCAGAAAGTGTCACTTTTCAAATGTCACTTACAAAGTTATCTCAATTTATCAGCCTCACTATCAAGATATTCTCGTAGCCTAAAGACTACATGTTTGAATAGGAATGAAAGAAAAAGTAAATTTAACACAAAGAATGAAAGAAAATGTTTTTGTTTATTGGTAAATAAAATGTATTTTTCTGTTATTTTAAGACATCAGAGAATGCACTGATAGCTAAAGAACAGGGAGCTGACAAAGCTGGCACTGGATCAGACAAAGTGATCTATAAAATTGAAATTCCTGCAAATAGGCAAGTGTTATTATGATTATTATTACTATTATTATTATTGTACCACCANCTTTGACCTACCTTGCGATGAACTTAACTTTGATTGTACCATTTTTAGTAATATATATATTTTTTGCATATTTTGAAAATTCTTGTTGATTGCATTTTTACAGCTTGTCAAGCACAAGACTGGTGGCTGTGTTCCTTATTTTGTATATGTGGGGGTCTATATGAATGCGCTTGCTCCAGCTGGTGGTACAATATTCGGAGGCGGTATCGCCTCTCTGATCCTCTAGTTATTATTATATTTTCAAGAATAGCAAAAGTTGTTCTTACCTGTAAAACTAAAAATCATTGACTAATTTGACTCGGGCACTTGGTAGTAGCTTTTAAAAAAGTACGAAAAAGCTAGTATTTTAGACCTGTAAGAACAATTATTTCACTTTATTGTGCGTGTGTGTGAGTGAGTGAGAGAGAGAGAGAAAGTAACTGGACCCAGATGTAAATATAGTATTATTGGAATTAAATGTTGATAAGAATTGGTTAACAATGGCATGGGTACAAGAACAATAATCAGTATAAAACATTAATGGAATTCAACATTGTGCAAACTTAAGAACAGTCAGTAACATTACTTTTTTTTTTTTTTTTGACAGTTAATTAATTTTAAATCCAAAAAGCTGTTAGGCAGTTGAAGTCTCTGTGTTCAGCATATTATTACATATATTTGTAAATGTATAAGTTTGGAATTGCTTTATAACTTTAATGTCTTTTTTTTTTCACTCAGATATGACTTGCTCTGTGTTGAAGGACTCGTCAGGGGTTTACTTGTTTTTAAAGAAAAGTAAGTACAATTGTGAGGAATATAAGAGAAAATGTTTTAAGGTGTGACTTACATGTGCATACTTTTGAACTATTTACAAAAATTAGTTGTAAAGTAATGTGTTTGATCCTATATCATTTTTGCAAAATTAATTGATCTTACTGAATACCAAGTCTACAATTGCTCAAATCTGTCAAATGCAATGTACATTCCCTGCCTTTATTTCAGAATGGCTTGCCCAGTGTACAAAAAGATCCCTCCAACAGAGGGCAGCACTATGCAGGAGCTGACAATCAGACCTAGTGTATGTTGAAGCTATATACATAGAACCTTTATGTGTTTAGAAGGTATTCTGAAATATACAGGTATCTTGACCAGGGTGATAGTGTTGAAAATAACATTGTAAAATTTTAAAACAACATATTCCGGCAACATCTTCAAGCAACAAACAATTCACTTAAGACCAACATAAGTGTGATATTCTTTTAATTTCTGTTTTAGACAGCTGCTATAAGACCACACTGCGTTGCAGCAGTTCTTAGAAATATCACTTTTACTGAGGTGGGTCTGAAATACATTTAAGAAAGTTTCTACTAAGTTACCAAAAAGATTAAAAGGGAAAACATTTATAAAAGAAGAAATGCATAAAGATTATACTTAGAGATAAGATTTAAATTTAGTGTACTTTTTGAGTTAAAGATTGTTTAAGATTAAGTTCATGAACATTTACTTATTATATTTTCATGGTTTATTCAAGTAATTAATTGAAGATAATTACAATTTTTATTATGATCCTATTTGTGAAGTATTTGAAGTTTATACTGTTGGCATGACATTTAAGTATTTTAATATAATTATCTAAAAAAGAAATTGTTAATAAGCACAAGACATGAATAATGAAGGAATACATGTAAATGTCTTTTAAATAATTATTTCAGGCCAGTTATAAAAATTTCATAGATCTTCAAGATAAATTACATCAAAATATATGCAGGTATGTGGGTTGTAATTTCACTGTGTACAAACTTTTCAATTTTACTTAAAAGTCAGCAAAATAAAATCAAAAGTGATAAATGTTGAGATTTCTGTAGGTAATTTTGCTGCATATGTTTGTGACCATAATCAGTACATCATTAGTTGTGAATATGCACATCGAATAGCTTAATTTGTAAACAGTTAATGCATTGCAATTTTTTCTTTTTTTAGAAAAAGATCATTAGTGGCTATAGGAACTCATGACCTGGACACAATAGAGGGCCCTTTTGTATATGATGCTCTACCTCCTGAAGACATCAAGTTCAAGCCTCTCAATCAGACGAAGGAGTATACTGCAGTAGAACTCATGGAGCTTTATTCAGTGAGTAGATTCACTGTCCTAAATATCCCCCAAAAGATTCAAATATTCAGGATGCTTTTTAAGTGGTCCCTTACTGTGCACTTTGCATTTTCTTTGTAGTTTACCATGGTAACATATTTTGTATCGTTTATTAAAATAACTTGTGTTGTCAGTGATATCATAGAATTTTTTTATTGAATTTTTTTTCATTGGATTATTTTAACATTTGAATTTTTTAACATTGGATTATTTTGCAGTTTGAGTTAGCTATGATTAGTTAACTTACAGACAGTAACTGGAGTAATTTTTAATTTCAGACAGACAGCCATCTAAAGCACTATCTGCATATCATTAAAGATAGCCCTGTCTACCCAGTCATTTTTGACAAAAACAATGTAGTTTTATCTATGCCGCCAATAATAAATGGTATGTTAGATATTGATTTGAGAATTCTCAAAATAGTCAGGTTGAAAACTTTGATGTGTTATTACATCATAAGTATACAAATGGGAGTTTGAAAGGAAAATGTTTTAAATTGATATTCATAGCTCCTATAAAGAGTATTTTCTCAAAGATTGTGATAATAATTATTATTTTGTGTGTGTGTGTGTATATATTTAAATACTTAATTTTTTTACAAAATTGTTAATTTATTTAATAACAATAATGACAATAATAATAATTAACTTTATTTAAAGAGGTAAAACATGTTAAGTGTATACACTAAGTATTAAATTATTTACTTCTTTGTTAAGGTGAGCATTCAAAGATTACACTGTCCACTAAGAATGTGTTCATAGAGTGTACAGCCACTGACCTGACCAAGGCCAAGGTCGTCCTGGACACGATAGTGACCATGTTCAGTGAATACTGCCAGGATCAGTTCACGTAAGTGGGTTCTGTGGTATTCTTTGTAAGTTTCAGATAAGGAAAGCATATAGTAGAGATTGTGTATTTTAATCTTGTGGTAAATGTTGCAAGAATCAGTTTACGAAAAGTAAGATAAGGATGTTTTTTTGCAGATTTTTTTCTAAAGATGTAGAGGTTATTCTCTGTAAAGTTTTTAGAGAGTATGTATTAAATATTCAATATGTACTGTGAGGACCAGTTGATGTGGGTTGGTTCTAGATAATATGTACACATATTTTCACAAGTCTTGAAGGTTACTGAACTCTCAAACTTTTTCAGAAATTATGTGTTATCAGTTTTAAGTGTGTTCATTAATGACTGAGTGGTGGGCAAAATCATCTGAAGAATAATTAATTTGGAGGAAATTACTTTAATATGGAAGATTTAAAGTGTAAGTGTTTGTGTAAGAATATGCACAATTTTTATTATTCAGGGTTGAGCCAGCCAAAGTAATCCAAACAGATGGAAGTGAAGTCGTGTATCCTGTGAGTAAAATATAAAAAAGGTGTTCAAAGTCATAAGGAAGGAAGAATTTTCGCAATTTTTTTTAGTCACAGTAAATGAAATCTCTGAAGTTACAGATAAAGATATCAAGCATTTCTGTAGTGTCTTTTGTAAGTTTAAAGCAATATGCAAATGGAATTTTTAGTCTAGTTTGATTTCAATACATATTTCATTTCACATCTTCATGTGCAATAAACCATGAAAATGTAGCATGAAGTCACCATTGTACGCTTGCTTCTGTTTTTTAAGTATTTTGTAACTTTTCTTTCAGGATCTGAATTACAGACATGAGGTTGTGGAGGTGGCAGATATTAACAAGAAATTGGGAATAAAGTGAGTTGTGTTCCCTGTCCATACATGTTGATTTTCTATTGCTGGTAGAAAAAACTTATCAGATATATAAGTTCCTTTTTTATATAAAATATTATTTTACTGATTTTCCAAAATGGAAAATCTTAATAATAAAATGCATTATCACAGATTTAAGAAATCCATAAAGATAACATTTTTGACACTGGAAACATTGTTTAACTCCCTGCACTTTTTCTTTTCAAAAAGTCTATACTTATCTTTTGACATACGTTAATATTGATGGTTGTATTTTGATTATTCCTGCTATCCTCCCCAGAATCAAGGCAGATGCCATGGCCAGTCTGTTGACCAGAATGTGCCTCAAGTCCAAAGCCATTGAGAAAGGAGCCCGCCTCATAGTGGAGATCCCACCCACCAGAGCAGATATCCTTTGGATTCAAATCTTTTGAAAATTCAAGATTTTTCATATTAAAAAAATCATATTTATTTACTTATTTGTTTATTTATTTATTTATTTTTGTTTTCTCCATCATACACTGGATTAAATTCAGTTATTCCTTACTTAATCACAGATTAATTTACGAAAATTGATACATTGATTTATTGAAAAAAAGGGTCCTTTTCTAAGGACAGCATATTGTTTTAAGGAACTTTTTTTAACTACACTAACATTTTTATCCTTAACCTATTTCCACATGTCATACATGCCTGTGATATTGTGGAGGATGTGGCTATAGCTTACGGGTATAACAATATTAAGATGACTATTCCAAAAACCAACTGTATTAGTCAACAGGTAATTATGTTCTTTTTATCATTTAATAAGATCCTAAGATTTTCTTTAAAAGAATGTTTTTAATGGTAAGTGTAAGTTTTGTCTGTACCCGAGGATTTTTTTTTTTTTTTTTTTTTTTTTTTTTTTTTTTTTTTAAATAGGGTTTTTTTTTAAAAAAATTGTGGTTTTTTTTTCATTTCCCGTTTAAAAAACTGAGGGTTTTTTTACGACAAAAAATTGCGGCGGGGGGGTTCCCTGGGNTAATTATGTTCTTTTTATCATTTAATAAGGTCCTAAGATTTTCTTTAAAAGAATGTTTTTAATGGTAAGTGTAAGTTTTGTCTGTACCTGAGGATTTTTTTTTTTAATAGAGTCATTATTTAACAAAATGATGGTTTTTCTTTCAGTTCCCGTTGAACAAACTGACGGATTTATTACGACCAGAAATTGCGGCTGCAGGGTTCACTGAGGCACTGACCTTTTCATTGGTAAGAACTGGACTTTCAAAAATAAAACTGCGCTGATACCAAAATCTGTTTAAGTGAAGAAGTTAAGTCCTTCTCTGCTTATGTTTTTAAAATGAAAATCAAAGTGTGTCTGTAACACTTCACAAAAGGGAGTGTGCAATTCATAAAATCCATGTCAAAAATAGTAATAAGTAAAATTTTCAAATGAATGAAGTTTTTTTCACTAATTAAATTCGATCAACTTTGTTAGATTTAACAGAATTTTTTTCCTTTATTTCAGTGCTCAAAGGATGACATATCAGACAGGTTACGGAAGGACATCTCTACAATAAGAGCTGCTCACATTGCCAACCCTAAAACTTTAGACTTTCAGGTAATGAGATTTTTAAGTATTTCGAATGCTAATCAAGACATTTAATAATTCAACTTTAGGAATGTTTATTTCTGTGGTAGATTTAATGCATATGATGGTCTAACGCTAACCATATAAAAGATGTTTGCTGTTTACTTGTAGGTTGCCAGAACAATGTTACTGCCTGGGATTTTGAGGACGGTGGCCTCCAACAGGAAAATGCCGCTACCCCTCAAGTTGTTTGAGATTTCAGATGTTGTTTTCAAAGATGACACTACAGGTAAAATAAATTACAAGCATCAGGAAGGCTATCAAAATTTTGCAGTGCAGTGCCTGAAAGTAATATTTCTATCATTTTGTTTTTACTGTTCAATGTTAATGGCACATTTAAAATCTGTATTTATCTGATGCTGTTCAGAATTTCCTTTTGCGAAAATCTTTAAACAGAAATAAACTCAGGATTCTTAGATCCCAAGTTCATTTATTAGTTTTTTTTATTTACTGTGACCATGTAGATAAACCCTTTTTGTTGCTGTTCTAAATATCTAACATGAAACAAGGTTGATACTGGCTCCTGCAGAAAAGAAAATTTTTGCAAAAACTTGCATAAAAATATAAAACTATATCTGATGAAAATCTTATAGATTCTTAAAATCTGTTTTATTGGAAAGTCTTTCAAATATAGTTGGATTTTTGACTTAGATGTTATTATTATGATCATTATTGTTATTTTGTTCTAAGACACCGGAACTCGCAACAGACGTCACTTCTGTGCCATTCATTACAACAAGTTCCCTGGGTTTGAGATCATCCAAGGGCTGCTGGACCGTACAATGCAGCTACTGGAAGTTCCTCCTGGCAAAGGGGACACACAGTACTACATCAGAGCCGCAGACGGTATGAAAGTTTGAATTTAAAGAGATAGAATTGTACAACGGCATGTTTTTGATACGAGGAAGAATTTGTTTTGAGTCCTGAATTTTTTTTATTTTCATCTCTATTGTTACTTTTAAAACCCTTAAACCCTTGTTCTTTCATGGTATGATAATTTGATAAAAAAAAAAGTGCATAACAACTTACATTGTAAGAAGATAAAAAAAAATGTTAAACTGTGGCTTTCTGTTGACTCCTGTCTGATACTAGCACCTATTTTCAGATCCAACCTTCTTCCCTGGTCGCTGTGCAGAGGTGATTGCTCTAGGAAGGTGTGTGGGGGTCCTGGGGGTCCTCCATCCTGAAGTCATTGCCAAATTTGACCTCAACATGCCCTGTGCTGCCATGGAGATTGATCTGGAAGCTTTCCTTTAATTTAGAATATTGTTGCAATAAGGCTTTCATCCCAGAACTATGAACTGGAAGCTTTCCTTTTAGTTGAAACTCTGTTGCAATAAGGCTCTGGGAACTTTGTCAAATGAACCAGATACTTTCAAATATTCACGATTATCACTGAATGAGCTGGAAATCATTGTCTGTAATGTCTCAATATACAAACCAAGTATAGAAATATTTGGATTAAAAAAAAAGAGAGATATCATCTGAAATCACCATTGCTGTGTGAAGTTTTTTCTTCTTTGTACTTTCAATATTGTGACTTGATATTCTTTAATATAAATTAATATGATATGTCGCTTATGTATTCCATTAAGTTGACTGGCGATCACCCGCTTGTTTAAGTTCTGGTGATGACGTATCTAACTCTATGGCAGTATTGGTTTCTCGGAGAGAGAACAGTTAATGTCACACCCACACACAAACATTGGATATACGGTAGGAAAGGAGTTCAAATACATTGTAATGAAAGTGGTGCGTTGCGACTCCGCATAAGAGGACTATGTAGATAATTAAGATGATGAAATCATGTCTTTGAATCGTTTCAAAATTGTATTATTAAAGACGAAAATATAACATGTAGGTCGTTTTGAATTTCTACTTCAAAGAAAAATCGGAAAACTTATTTTCTGGTTCGCTCTGAGCCAGAAGCTTGGACCTGAGCGACCAAGGATCACAATGCACTAATTGTTCTAAATCTCCAGTAAAAGACACGAAATTGTGATAGCGGAGAAGCTACTAAAACTTTATTTCCCCCCTCAAGTTGCGCTATTCTTGAATCAGTTGTAATTCTAGAGGCCAAGGGTGGAGTTCACGCTGATTGTAGAAGTTNGTTCGCTCTGAGCCAGAAGCTTGGATCTGAGCGACCAAGGATCACAATGCACTAATTGTTCTAAATCTCCAGTAAAAGACACGAAATTGTGATAGCGGAGAAGCTACTAAAACTTTCTTTCCCCCCTCAAGTTGCGCTATTCTTGAATCAGTTGTGATTCTAGAGGCCAAGGGTGGAGTTCACGCTGATTGTAGTTTTCACTTTTCCCGATCTTACCTGACTCCTTAAAGTTTTGAAGCCGATCGCAAAAATTGTACACCTTCCAAGCTTTTATCTCATGTTGCTGGTAAGAGACTTGTAACGTAAAAATCGTTTAGTTTTGGTTGTGATCACATGAAATGTTTTCTTAATTCTGCAGAATGATTTTGCCATGAAATGGAGAAGAAATATAAAGAATTTATTTCATTCCTTAACTGACTATATCACATCTAAAATGATCGTAATTGGTTTCCTCGACAAATTAAGGTTCGCTGTTGGTGTTAAGTCCCCCCTCCTTAAGAAAACATGATTTGAACACATCATTTATTTACTTTCCATTTATTAAAAAAAGATATGCATCACTTCTTTGTCGCTCCCCATTTCTGAAGAAATCTGATTCTTGATGGGCCTTTTCAAGACCACTCAATGAGAGAAATAGCAGGATTGTTATTTTATAGTGTTTTCGCCCTGGCACGAACCCTTGTGCGTCTCAGCGGACAGCAACCTCGCATCCTTTTGTGATTTCTGTAACATAATACCAACTAGTGTAATGAGCGATGGGAACATTAGTAGTTAGGTTACGAACCCATTAGATGGGTTGTAATAGCCATTGACCATTTGATCTCCCCCACTGTCCCGTCATTATCAAGAATTCATCACCAACAATATGTGTTGAAGTCTTGGCGTGCCCCCGCTACCTTCCGTTAAAACACCAGACCCTCTACGTTGTGGTAAGTTTATATATTTATTTCATTGCAAATATTAATTAAACACCATGGAATCAAATTTTGTCGATGGCCATAATGGGAGAACACTGCATCTATGACTTTTTTCTTGCCTGTAGGAACTGGATCCCTATGTAAACCATTATTTTTACAAACCAACCAACAAAAAGAGCTAATATAAGGTGTGCGTGTGCGCTAAGAATAAGTAAGTGGTCAGTATCATGGGTTATGTGCAGGCATAATGCCGTAGACAAAAAGGCAGATACGAAATTATATGCCGTTTATTACTTAAAAGCCATACCTAGATATCTATTCACAATCGTTTTGCTCGATTGCAATAAATAAATGAAAAAAGACAATGAGTAACATTTCTAAGTGAGGAAATACTTTGTAAAAACGCAGTGACACAAGAACGTTTTCTGAAACACAATGTGTGCTGCGGGCCGTAAAGATGTTACCATACCGCAAAGCAGACACAGGTTAAAACCATAATGTCTATAACTGATATGTTCTGCTGATTTCTGAAATTATTCATGTGACACGTTTTCGTTTTCATATCGCGTGAATTGGGCCTACTGATCAACGACATCATGATTTTTCCGAGCGCCATTTGCACGTCAGTGAATTAATAAATTGCGGGCATTGTGATTAGGGACTGGTTAGGTCCATGTTCGAGTCTAGGCACTGGTCATACGAGGCGAATTTACCGCTCAAGGCTGCCGTGGAACCAGCAGGCCTCTGGTGCATGTTATATGTGTACACATCTATATTTATATTTATATATGCATATATATAGTCTGCGTCCGGTCTAGCTTTCCGTCGGCATAACCTCTTCAAAGGGAAATGTGAATAGTGAACTGGTAGTTTGTCTCTCTGGTGCCACTTGCGTTGGTCAACCCGATGTGTGGAGTTACATTTTTAGCACACTTGGTCGGACACTGTGGACACTGAGTTGTGCGACATGCTGCGTAAATTTGTGTCGCCACTTCCTGTGAGCGCGCACAACTACAAGGGAGATTTTTACTATATCAGCGTCTACAGACGTTAGGTAGGTTTATTTTTAAACAGCGTTAAGCGTTGCATTTCCTCAGACCTCTTCTTTAATTCGAATTACATATATTTTTTTCTTCTTCCCTCTTATACATTGTCTTCACCTGCATAACACGTGAAAAAGTGGATTTAAAAAATTGAGCATTTTTAAGCTATTTTTAGGACAATCGATGCGTAACAGTAATTAAGATGCTACGCACCACTTACACTAGCTTAGTTCTTTTTTACTATCCTGGATATTGAGGGCCATCGATCCTGTGGCTAACCGCTGCAGTTATCGTCCGGCCAAATGGTATTTTTGAGGAGTTGTTATTTTTTTCTATCTGGGTGTAAATGTTTAAACGTGTGCATGCGGGTGTACAAAACAATCAGTCGTCGTGCTGATAGGTTATTTTAAAACCCTGATAGATCTGCACTGTCCTCAAATGAGATTAAAATGAAACGACTAAAAGAATAACTTAAAATCAGAGGCAACATAGTAGGAAAATAAGGACAACCACGGAAATATCTGTAAGTAACTACAACTGCTGAACAAGTGAAAAAGACATGGGACCCTGGTAGAGGGTTGGCAATAACTGCGTTTGAGTGTATATGTCAAGATGAGTCGTGCATCTCGACAAGCAGTGCGTACCGTGTTTTGCATATTGTTTCAGGGCTGCTTTCACTCGTCATGCAGAACACAATATAAGCTGGTTTTGTTCCATTAATCATTTATCGTATATGCAGGTACACTGCGGTGTTATTCGAAGGTTAAGTCACATAAAATTGGTCATAAAACCTGGAGAAAGGCAGTGTAATATAGAAGAGACATCAAGCCATGATTAATATTTTTTTCAGTGTGACAACTGAAAGTGCCTTTATTTACACCTTTTTAGCATTTAATATCCTGGGGTTTTAACTTAATTTTTTTTAAATATATAATTAAATGAATAACGCTACATGGTGTTTGGGACTATAAAACAGCGTATAATTAGCACATTTTACACATTAAATAGCCTTTTTTTTTTTTTTTTTTTTTTTTTTTTTACTTTTAAAAATACTATTTTTTATTATAAATAAACAAGTGAATAACGCTACATGATGATTGGAGCTATAAAATGGCACCGATGCAAAAGGTAGCCACATAAAAGTAAGCATAAGATGCCAGCAGGTGGTTTGCTTTCAGTCTTGGATAATGAATGCGAGGCGTGACCTTGGGCGAATAAAATGAATTGTATTCCCCTAAGTTGTGACAGCCGAAGCGCCCCGTAAGCCGGTCTCGTTGCCAGATCTATGAAGCATTCATAAGGTCTTGCACTGCCCGTCACTGCCGCGTTGCTTGAACTTGGATATAACGATTCGTGCATGCAATTTTCAAGTATTGCTTGTTTTTAGTAGAATAAAAAACTTAACAAGAAACTTGCGTTGACTCAATGCCTTTTCTAAACGGCCATTTGGCTCTTAACTTGCATAGAAATGAGCGAAATTCATCAGAGACATAAGGGCAGCTGCTGTAAACTGAATGTCTAGTTTGGCAAGTGCAAGACTTAATGATTGTGGTCAACGGACTAAGCCAATGGTATAAATTTTGTGACAAATAGGGGTAGCACTTTATTGCAATCAATTAACCACACGGCAACTGGTGTATAACAAGCACAAATTGAATAATGAAAATGAATAATTGCTGTATGATTGATGCGTCATGGCAGTCGGGCAAGATAATTAGAACTGGAAAAAAAGCTCTTGCTTCAACTATCTCATAATGATCGAATTTGTAGTAAACCAGGGTGTATTGGTGTTTGGTTTCGACAATAATTTTAATTTGGAGAGGCACTTTTTTAAATCAATCATTTAATTATTTAAGACTTTTGAATATTCCTTTGGTCAAAGTATATACATGTAGCATAACGTAGAGGCCCATCTAGCCTGGCCATGGGTGTGTTGCATATGTGCTCTAGCCTTCACTTCAAAGAAAGTTCACAATTTAGGAATGTGCTTAGGGCAGTCATTATTATTACTATTGTGAACCTTCGCCTTCTTTTCCCATTCTTTTGAGCCGTGCTCTCCCGGACGATGTCAATCACCATGGCATCAACGCTCTACAAACTTCGATTGACTAGGATCAAATGCCAATGTGATCTTATTTAGTTAAACTGAGTCGGCGTCTTTTCACTTTTACAATGCCTTCTATCTTGTCTCTCAATCTTCCTTGGGGTGCAAGAAGGACTTTTTCCAGACAAATGATTGAAATGTTTACCCTATATCATAGAAAACATGTTCCAAATTGAGCAAATATGCATGGTAACTTTAGAGATACAGAAAAGCGCGATATGTAGATAAAAACCAAAGAAAAGTCTTCGTTGTGATAAATTGCTAACACCTTTATCAATCATGATGGATGCCGTCGAGAAACACAAAAGATAATGGAATATATTAGAAGTCATTTTACTCAATTTTGACAATCACCCGTCTCTACATGCAAGCACGAGTGCACATGTTGGAACCCTAAATCAAAGTCCCATTTTTCTTTATTTTTAATTTCAGTGTCTTGTGACATAAGCGTGGTGTCAGGCAATGTTAGGTCTCATAATGGTGTAAAATGTTTCATCCGATATTCAAGCTAGAATCTTGAAAATTTTCAACCAAGGAAGCGACCGTGCATAGCTTGGGTATGAGGTCGTAAAATATAGTTTATAGAGGCTACGTTAACCGAGAGAGACGACAAAATACTTTTTTCCTCTCCAGTTTTACTATCAGACGTTCAATTCAAGCGACATGGTCTGCACGTGACGGGGCGCTGTTTACACAAAGCACGGGTTAGAAATCTGCGTTCAATGCACGAAGCCCCGTGTAAACAACATCTCACCTTTTTCCCAATAATAAAGAATCTAAGCTTTTAGCCATGAACCTAGCCATGAACCCTTATAAACAGAGGATAAGCCCACCCGGCCTCATAATGCAGAGTTAAACTTGTAACAGTAGAAGTTGAGTAAGTAAATCCCCACCCATGGAAATTCACAGTCAATACTCAATCTTGTAACAACGGAACAGCTGATTTTTATGTACACATCTTATCTTAGGAAGGGCGATGTGGTAAGGGGATGGAGGGATGGGGATTGTAGGAGAACCAGGTGCATATTATATGAAGTTGCAAGGTACACAAATTAGTACACTTTCATTATGTGGTGTAAGTTCTCTACCCTACTCAAATCATATATTTAGCTAAAATTAAATAAAAAAATATTAAAAAATAAAAATGCTGGAAATCGTAAAAAAGTAAATTGCAAAAAATGCTATTTTAATAACCATATTAATTGGACGACATGCGGTCGATACAACGACTTTGGGATCGATATTAAGTATGGTAAGAGAAAAACCATCCAAATTACTGCCTTTATGTACATGCTTTTTTTTTACGATTAATGACCATCTTGTGTTCATTGGCTTGATCTTTGGCTTTGTGTTCTTTGAATATAAACGTGACATTTTACAAACGATGTAATGATTGCGTTTCTTTGGGGCAAAAATTGCAAAATTGGAGTGTAGTACAAATGACAACCATGCCTATTTTTGAAATAAAATCTTGTTCAGGGGGAAAAGTGACGTCCGCCACAGATTGCTGTTTCACCTCAAAATGTAAAGAATCCGAGACACCCGTCCTAATACTTGGAAAACTCAATATCTGTAGGCAGCAGATGCCCATACCGTATTCTGTTAGAGACAGAGGAATACCACTAGCAGAACCCTGAGACTCAGGGTGCTGGTACATGTACATCTATTAATTGAATTTTAATGGGAACGACCTGCACGGTGGATATACAACACATTAAATGGCATCAGTGGTGAAACATTGGGCAATTACACTGAAAGGTTGTGTGGCAATTCATTAAGGCAGGCCTACATACGTCTCCGTGCTGTGAGGACATGAAAAACAATCCCTCTGTCGAGAGCACGATGTTTCTCGCCCGATATCTGTCAAGCTGCATCGTGCACATTGCCATCATAGAACGACATGCTAATAACGAGTTACACGACGCCAAACGAAAGATGATATAAGAAGTATATATATGTAGCTACCCACATTCAACTGGTTAAAAGCTGCTTTGACCGACTTTCAGTTGCGATAACTGGTTAAACTGATTCATCGTCTAATCTGGGTTTTGTTTACTAGTTCATTTGATTCACGTGATTCTGAATTTCCAGCGTAACATACATACATACATACATACATACATACTTTGATATAAATCATATTTTCCGTTGATTACACGTAAAACGCCGTTTTGGGTACCGTTCGTCCGATATGCTGTAAAGCCACTTCGGCGAGAATTGTTGTTTACAGCCAATTTCAAAACGCTTGTATTATACATTATTCTTTGGAGACTTGTGTTCTGTACAAATAAGGTTTCTTTCGAACAAAAAGTATTTCCCAGTTACGTGGATTGAGAGTTAATAGCACTCGGTAGATCTATGGCAGTGATGAAATATTGTACTGTAGCCTATCCCTTAACTCTGATGGAGATACATGTAAATTCTGAGTGTTGTTACCATTACTCCGTACAGGGCAGTATAAATGTTCCTTTTTCCTTATTCGTCATGGCACACGAATCACCCGGCAATGATCAGCTTTAATTTTTCACACCTGTCCTTATAAAAAAATATTTTTAAATACAGAGACAGGCACATGGTATTTGTTATAAACCAAAGAATGCCATTCACTTAGCGAAAGTTGTGAAAACGTGTGTCAGGAAGGCAACTTAGCATAATTACAGGCCTAAGGGGAGAAGGATCGCTCTTTTGGCCTGTAAGAAAAAAATGTGATGAACAGGAATCTTCATTTTTGATAGTCAGCAGCTCTAAGATAGACAGAAATCTAAAAATTAGCAATTTTTAAAGCCTGTCTCAGTTCATTTATTAATGAGAAACAGAACCCACAGGACCTGGATGACCTAAAAAAGCAACATGGGTATTTTATCCACACATTAATTTCAAGTCAAATGGCCTCAGTGATTTAAAGTGAAGCAAGAAGATTCTTTATGATGTGACTGTTATTATATTATAGTGAGCGGTCGCAACTGAGCACTTCGAATTCGGTGTGAGACGCCGCAGAGCGCGCCTATTGCACGACAGCGTCTCCTGAGAGTTGACTGATTGCAGCATGTACTGAGTAGTATGTTCACTATCCCAAAAGACAAAGTGGGTCTACTTGATAGCCCAGTTGGCAACCGTTACTGCGTCAACAAAGGATTTTTCTCTTGGATCTCCAAATCTTCAAAAGACAAAACACTTGATAGCCCGGCCAGTTGACAACTACCAACAAGACAAATTAAAAGCAGTGATCTAGATTTCGATGACATTTAAATGCATCTTCGTGTGAAAGTGCAATATAGCATCCACCCTTTCGTTTTACAATCATCTAAACAAAGCAATACCTGCATAGACGATTGTTTGATCTTCAAATGACGACTTTTTATTCGAGTTTTTGTGGATCGGCGTTCGATTTATAGTACGTGAATGTACATGTAGTTATTATTTCAGCGTTAAAGATTCACAAATGTTATCAGAGGGCTTACAAAATATTACAGTTCAACCATATAATAATACCATAAAACATAATATTGCCTTAGTATTGTGTTATCAATTCTGGTCCATGTGGGTTCATTTACTAGTGTGATTTACGACCGGAACACGGCTTGATGTAAGGTCAGGGAAATTTGAGGTCACACATGAGGTCACTTTTGAGGTCACAAAAGGAGTTTGGCAAGATGACAGGATGGCGCTACTGCAAAAAAAAATGATAATGATAATAAATAAATAAATAAATAAATAAATAAATAAATAAGCGATTAATAAATAATACATAAAATAATACGTAAACATGCCATAAAAAAGTTGGCCTTTAGCACAACCATGGCGTTCTACAGAGCCAAGACAACAAGCCGTATAAGCGTCAACTCGATAAATGCTTTTTACAAAGTTACAGAACTTCTATCTTCACTTACACCAAGCTTCATCTCGTAGCCTTTTTCAACAAAGAACATCGCGTCATAGGTAATTTTTGTCTGGTATTCAAGCCATAAAGCAGGTTTGGATTTAAATCCTCAAATTGCTTTTTATGGGGTCATTGTTATTTCACCGCAGTGTGATTTGGTACATTCATTTGAAGTGTTTTAGGGTACTTAATTGTAAACTTGTGAAACAATACCTCGCAGTGTGACGCTTGGAGCAAAAGTAAAGAAGGACACGTTTCCTTTGTTGGAAGTTGAAAAAAATATTTCCAACAATTTTTCCTCAGACCAGATGACATATCTTATGTATTGTACCGGGTTCAACGTAGAGGAGACGGTTAAGCCAAATACGTATCCAGACAATACGTATTTTTTTTGTCGAAGGTAAATATAGATAGAAAACGTTTAATTTAGTTAAAGGTTTTTAAAATACTTTTTTTTCTTTTGAGAAGTGTTCTGTTTGAGAGAGAGAGGGAGAGAGAGAAAGAGAGAGAGAGAGAGAGAGAAAGAGAGAATCAATTTTGATTGGCTTATCCAATAGCTAACTAATACAATACTGAATATTGAAAGATATATAAAACAGTAAAATTTCACGCGTAGGCAGAAATTCACCTTCTGGCGTTCTTGTTGTTGTTAATGTTGAGGTTTTCGTACCATGCTTTGGCTTATTGACAATAAACAAGCATGGGCTAATTTTTCTAACGACCCATCCTTCACATTTGCGCCTCGTTTCCGATATACCCAAAATGTTCAGGTGTCTGGCCTTGGAATAGTCAGTGTACACCAGGTGCACGTGGTAAAGATGAGACTTCTACCGTGTAACCAAGCCTGTGCTACAGTTCGTGGGGTGACAATACACCCTTAAGGCTCTGTCACACCTAGCGTAAAGAGGTACGTAATCTTGAGTGTCGTACGTGAAATCAATTATACGCACAACTGTGAGCCTAGGATATCACTCTCTTCCCAGCGTATTAAAATGAAGAGCAGGGGATGAAATTGGTTTTGATCATGCTCAAAACATTTTATCTCCCTCTTGGAATGAGAACGTACATCAACGTTTTCCTGCGTACTTGAGACGTATACTGCGTAATAAACAAACCCCTTGCGTTTCTGTGCGTATGGGCATGTTTCTCAAACGTTTCAGTGCTATGCGCTAGATGTGACAGTTTCTCTAGCAGGGATACAGAGCGTAACCATATATCATAACTATTAGACTATGTTTATCCGACCTAATAATTCTTGAACTTCATAATCGTGCAGTGCAAAAATTTTAGGCTCTCTTAGCAGTACTGATGTATTTTCAGGCATCCCGGTGAGATGGACAAGGAGGAGGAAATCAAATTGAACAGTGGCAAGGTGAATGAGTCCGGCGTCCACCCCATACCAGTTGTTAGGGGTGTGGGGCGTCCACGCAAAAGACGCTGCAAAGACGTCAAAGACTACGGCTGGGCTTGGGTTGTGTGCTTTGGCTCTTTTGTTATAAACTTTTTGGCCGATGGGATTTTATTCTCATTTGGTGTGCTGTATCTAGAATTGTTGGACTATTTCGGGGCGTCGAAGGCTGTGACAGCTGCGGTGGGATCAACCACCATGGGAATGCACATGCTTGCAGGTAAGGCGTATTTTTTTTTTTTTTTTTTTTTTTTTTTTTACTAGGCTTTACGTTAAAGTCAACATCTCCCCACCAAAGGCTTTGTGTAAAAACAAATGTTTTATTGCTTTCTGTCGAGCAATAATTCAGCCCAATGACCAGAGCTAAAGGCGAAATATGGCCACGATTTACATAATATGAGCATAAATGGACTGCCTGTCATAATTTATGTCCATTTGTATCAGCAAATCCTTTTTACGCTTGATCGCATGTGCGTGAAATTATCTTCTCCAATCATCACACGGCTGCAGTTCGCGTCAGGTCAACAAGAAAGTGCTGTGGTCTTCTAAAACCGTCTCATTTTAGATAAAGCTGTGTAGTTTACACAGGGGTTTCATGTGCTACATGTACAAACCTGTATGAGTAACCCTTCAGGAGAGAATAAGAAAATTAAGCAAGGTTGAAGATGAGGTCCATAATATGACGTGAATTTAATATTAACTAAAATGTATACACACACATTAATACCCAGGACAAATTTAGCTTTCTTAATCTTAAGACTTCACAGCAGAAATGATAAAGAAAAATGACCAACTTAGTAGATGAATGTAGTCAGCCAAACAAATGTGGTATATCTACTAGTACGTGAACAATATTAGACAAGTTTGTTACTGTGTAAAACAGTATTCCTGTGTATATTTAAGTCTGATGCCATTTGTGTTATGGTGTAGAATTTAAAACACACCTTCGGAGTGTATGTTTATTTCTTTAATAAATAAATAAATAAATAAATAAAGTTTACATCTTAAACTTTCAACGAGCTTTTCTCAGCGAATTGAAGCTTGGACCAATAAAACGTATCTTCGTATTTTATTCGTCCAAGATGAAGGCCATCTTTGATGAAATCGCAATAGTCACGTCACAGTTATGGGTGTTCTAGTATATGAAGATACGTTTTGTGAGCTTTTTTAAAACAAAATTTTCTGATGTGACGTTCGAAATGATAGATAAGAGGGGCAGGAGGAGGTGATAAGATACACACCTTGAGTTTCAAGGTTAACTCTCTCTTTACCGCGTACACCTCTTGTCGTCGTTGCTGGACTGCAACAGAAAGCGTATGCTGTCCAGCAAAGAACGCTGTTAGATCTTGAAACACAGGGTGAAGGTGGGAGGAAAAGGGATATTTGGTGCTTGTTTTTACCAACTAGTCCTCATGCGCGTAAAAAACACTCCGTTGAGACGTTATACTGATCCAAGCCAGGATTCTGAACGCATTCTAGGTGCATAAATCGCTTTGAAAATTAAGCGGGTCACAGTACGAGTCTTGTGACTCGGATGTCGAGCCATTGAAAAGTGCGGGGTATTGGAAGAAAGCGAGCTTATGTGCGAGTTTTGATCTTTTGCTTTTTTCCAAAATTGTTACAGAGCTACTCTAGTGTCAGAAAAGGAAGACCAAAGATTGGTTAGTCGGGTATGAAATACAGTTTAACCCGGGAATATTCGTTAAATATGTGTTTTTGGCGAGGAAATTCTGGCTTGGACGGCGGTAAAGTCTGGTTTTTCAAACTGTGTTGCACTGTTCAAAAATGATTTGATAAACTAAAAACCAAATTTAACTAAGAAGCAAATCAACAAAATGAGTTATCAACGAATAAAAAGCTAAATTAAAAATAAACGAAAATGAAAATTATATATAAGTGCACTAACAATTAGATATTTACTAGTACAAAAATCAATGAAACCAGCGCGTTAGAGAAAACGATGTTACTCAAGTATCTGTTCTTTCCATATATATATGTTTATACTGTTTAAGATGGGGTTGGCAGGTTGTGCCCCAACTGATGACTACTGGGCTAATTTCAGTAATGTATTCTGTCTAAATTTGTGCAGTTACGCTGAGGTCATCCCCCAGCTAATGCCTGCTGGGAATAATGTATTATCTCTTAAGGCTACTGCAAGCCTCTATCATAATCCAGACACCGAAAATGAGGTTTTTCCTGCATCTAATTATTCAATAATGTATCTTTGTGTTGATTTTAAACATTGAAATCCCCTCTAAAATATAGAATATCGGCGTTTATAGGCAACTCAAAGCTTTCATCGTCAATTTAACACCTTTCTATTTTGAGGAGAGATAGCAATCGGTATGGGGCGTTACTTCCCCCTGAACAAGATTTCATCACGAAAATTGGCATAGTTGACCACGACTGTATGTGCTACAATCCCGTGTCGTCACTTTGGTTTAATTGTTTTTATTATGACGTTTTGATCCCCTAATTGCAGCTTTTCATTAATCAATGATAAAATCTGAACAAAGCCATTAAACCGGTGTTCGTGGGTGCTCAGGTACAGGAGAAATTTGAGAAACCCGTAAGATCAAATGTGTGTAAATGTTAATTAATTTAGTCGCTGAACACTGAAGATTCATCTGTTATCCAAAAGAAAGTATGTAAGACATCAAATAAGGAGTTTCTGGCAAAGGCTAACAATACCCTTAATTTGTGCAGTTATGCTGAGGTCATGCCCCAGCTGATGTCTGCTGGGAATAATGTATTATCTCTTAATTGTGCAGTTATACTGAGGTAATGTCCAGCTGATGGTTGCTGAGCCTATTGTAAGTTCTCTTAACGGGCGTCGTGACTTGCATAACTGAAGTTATGTCCCAGACACAGACTCTCACTTTGAAAACGCAGCGCCCGCCAGGTCTTAGAATTGTAAGACTGGGTTCCCATACCTAGATCGATCTAACAGGATCGATCCATCTCCGAGGGTTTTCTCGCTAAATTACTTTCAACTTAAGTGGCTTAGATGTCTGGCACGCCTACTGAAGCTGCTAAATGATAATTAATTACCCCCTAGCAGCTTCAGTAGGCATGACAGACATCTAAGCCGCTTAAGTTGATTGCTATTTAGCGAGAATCCCCTGGGAGATAGATCGATCCACAGTTAGTACGATAGGGTCTGGGAATGGTCCCTAAAACTCTCCGTCTTGTCCGTTGTTACACTGGGCCTCATGTCTTCCCTCAAAACTCGCTTAGTAAAACTGAGCCCACCATGCAGTAAATGTGGTAGTCCTATAAGATCAAATCAAAACATGATGGTGTGTTAGATTGACTGCAGACTTCAAGCCCTGACACCTATGGTGGCCACTTAGTGAAAAATTGAACTTCACCATTTGGATGTCGTATTTGACTGTTTTGGATATTTCAAATTCGGCCAACTGATTTAAGGATAAGGTCACTCGTTCACTCAACTATCAAATCAAGCGTATTTCCTATGATATAATTGACTGCACTCGATAGTATTACTTTTAAGCGCTAAAAAATGAAAACAGACAGATCAAAGGTACTTCTCTTTTCCCAAATAAAAAGGTGGATTAAAACAAGGAAGAAAAACAAATTCCAAGGACCCCAAACTGCACCCTTTCTTCAAACATAGGAGGTGAGGGGATGGGGGAGGAGAGAGTAAACTTTTTCTTATGCTCTTACTTAGCCCTGCTCATAAGGCAACATTGCAGCTATTGTTTTTTAAAATGAATTGTTCACCGAAATGCCGCCTCACTTAATTTAAATTAATTCCATGTTTTGAATGAATATCCAGATTATTCAACGCTCATTTTATATNATGTCTTCCCTCAAAACTCGCTTAGTAAAACTGAGCCCACCATGCAGTAAATGTGGTAGTCCTATAAGATCAAATCAAAACATGATGGTGTGTTAGATTGACTGCAGACTTCAAGCCCTGACACCTATGGTGGCCACTTAGTGAAAAATTGAACTTCACCATTTGGATGTCGTATTTGACTGTTTTGGATATTTCAAATTCGGCCAACTGATTTAAGGATAAGGTCACTCATTCACTCAACTATCAAATCAAGCGTATTTCCTATGATATAATTGACTGCACTCGATAGTATTACTTTTAAGCGCTAGAAAACAGACAGATCAAAGAGTACTTCTCTTTTCCCAAATAAAAAGGTGGATTAAAACAAGGAAGAAAAACAAATTCCAAGGACCCCAAACTGCACCCTTTCTTCAAACATAGGAGGTGAGGGGATGGGGGAGGAGAGAGTAAACTTTTTCTTATGCTCTTACTTAGCCCTGCTCATAAGGCAACATTGCAGCTATTGTTTTTTAAAATGAATTGTTCACCGAAATGCCGCCTCACTTAATTTAAATTAATTCCATGTTTTGAATGAATATCCAGATTATTCAACGCTCATTTTATATCGGATTGCCTTTTTCAGGACCACTGGTTAGCGCATTGGTGAACAGATTTGGCTGCCGCCGAGTGACTATCACGGGGAGTTTACTAGCGTCGTTCTCAATATTCGTCAGCACTTTCTCCCCCAACATCTACATCATGATAGTGACCCTGGGGTTCTTGACCGGTAAGGTGGCCCACATCGGACCGTACAAAGCCGGCTTCTTATTTCTACGTTCGCCTCGTCCTAGGAAAGGGGTATTGCTTTCTATTCTTGCAACGGTTATTTTTCCAGTTTTTATTTCTTGGTTAAAGTACTTGGTCTCTCTTTTCTCTGTTTCTGTGTTTAAGTTTGAGACACTTTTATATAAAGTAATGGTTGCCAAAAGTTCGTATTTAGTCTCTTTAAAATCATTCATTTGAATACCTCCATTTGATACTCAACTCTATTAATTGATACAGATGTCTTATTTCTTGACGACATGTTGTGTTTTAGGTCTTGGGATAGGCATGATGTACATCCCTGCCATCATCATAATTGGATTTTATTTTGAACGACGCCGGGCACTTGCTAATGGACTAGGGATGTGCGGTTCTGGCATCGGGTTCTTTGCGTATGCGCCTCTCACGAAGTACCTGTTCGAGATATTCTATTGGAAAGGTGGTCTGATTATCATAGCCGGTATAACCCTGCACGGAGTTATTTCTGGGGCCGTCTACAGGACTATCGAGGAGGACGATGAGGAGGACGAAAGCGATCTCACTACGAAGTCACGTACGCTACATTTGCAAACAGACGGTGCACCAAAACCAGTGGATACGTTTGACACCGGGCTTAGCGGGACAGAGCATCCTTTCTCCTCGCTTCGTTCTTTGAATATCAACAATTATCCTTGGGACGAGAAGCCCCATAAAAATTTTCTGTCTAATCCTCAGGTCAACAGGGTAAAAATGGAACACTTTAACTCAAGCACACCCCCGAACGCCCCAAACTCAATGGTGACACTTTCGCAAGACCGTGACAATACAGAAGCGCGCACATCATGGAAAAAGATGTTACCAAAACACAATCACAGGCTTAGTCATTCACGACGTTCTTTGAACTCAAATTCAAGACTCGGGCCCTTGTACAGAAAAGACATTTTCTACAGTGGAAGTATAATGAATCTGAAGGAATATAAAGAAAGTTCTAGCATCAACTCATTCAAACACAGTATGAGCAATTTGCCACTCGAGGAAAGTCCAGAACAAGTTGACTCGTCCACGTTCAAGGATGTCCTTGTAATGATGTTAGACCCAGTACTATTTAAGAATCCAGTTTTCGTTGTCCTAGCAATTTCACACTTTTTATGGACAGGTAAATTGCCTTTTGAGTGTCAGCAAATTCTTCACATGAAAACCAGTTTTGTGAACCTAACAACCCATGAAAATCTCACATTTTTTGTCGGCAGGTGTAACGTCTTTTATTGTAGTACTGGTAGTTACCCTACTATACCGTTTGCACAGGTCGCATTATCGACCTCTAACTACATAGTTCGGTCGCCAGTATATGACACACATTTTGTATTCTTTTATTTATTCATTCACTATACCACTATCTTTCTAACACAAAGTGAGCATATGGCATCTTTAACAAAAGCTTGGTCTTAGTTTTAACCTATAGTTAATACAGAAAACATACTACTGTCCTATAATCTTATTGCTCGGAGAAAAGCCTCCACCACTCTCTTCAAGAGCACTTTTTTGTCTTTGAACGATTTTAATTTTACACCCCTTTTCCATAGATTAGATCGACCTACTTTAGATCGACCTAACTCCCTGGGGGTTCACGCTAAATAGCTGTCAGCCGGGCGGACACCAAAGTTAATTACCCCCTTGCAGCTTGTAGTAGGCGGGACGGACATTTAAGTCGGATTATCTGAAAGTAATCTAGTGAGACTCCCCGCGGGGATAGATCGATCTAAAATCTATGGGAATAGAGCCTTACACCCCATTCTCATAGATTAGATCGACCTACATTGGATCGACCTAACTCCCTGGGGGTTCACGCTAATTAGCTGTCAGCCGGGCGGACACGAAAGTTAATTACCCCTTATAGCTTGTAGTAGGCGGGGACGGACACTTAAGGCGGATTATCTGAAAGTAATCTAGTGAGACTCCCCGCGGTGATAGATCGATCTAAAAGTTGTGAAAACAGAGCCTTAGTGCAGTACTGAAAATCTCCAGTATAGATTCGTTTGATATATAACGATGACAAGATTAATCTCAAGAAGCGCACTGCATTTAAAATTCTAAAATTCATTTTCTTTTATTTCTGTATTTACCCATGACACTTTTGGCACCACGCTATGTGTAAGATTTAATTAAGATTGCTCTTTACAGCTCAAACGACGCCATTCACCTACATTGGCGACCATGCCGTGCACCATGGTATGAACAAACAGCATGCCGCCTTCCTGCTCATGTGCTCGGGGATCACATCCACCATCAGCAGAGTGGTCATGGGTCTAGTGGCGGACTGCCAGCGAGTAGACCCATTGAAACTGTACTATTGCAGCCTGATTTTACAAAGCATTATATGTATGGCGTTGCCTTTCTGTCACACTTTTGAAATACTTATTGCCTGCGCTCTTGCCTTTGGATTTAACGCGGGTATGTTTTGGCTTGTCCAACGTTTTGATGAATGAACCAATAAAATGTTCTTTTAGTTTGTTGGTGAAATTTTATAGTTTCTACGAAGTATAACATTTATCATGATACTTTTTTGTAAGACTTGAAATATTCGATCCCGCCTGCGCTCAAGCTTTTGGATTTAACGTAGGTGGGTGTCGGAAAAAGAGCCATAAGAGGGGTGGCGTATATTTTGTAATGAAATCTTACGACAGAGCGAGTAGGGATAGTGAAAGAACAGAATGCTCATTTTAAATAACTGTTGTTCAAGATGTCTTTTGTATTGAAATTTTCGTCTGCTTTTCAGGTTCTTATGTATCACTACGAACCATAGTCATCGTAGACTTACTGGGAGTAGGGAAATTAACAAATGCCTTCGGATGGATAGCAATGTTTCAAGGCATCGGTTACATAATCTGCCCTGTTATAACAGGTACACATGTATACAACTTGCAATTTTTCAAAGAAAGTTCAGTGTTGTAAAGGTATTATATCTCTCCTACTGACACACAAACACACACATACACCGAACTTTGCATACAAAACACAAAGATGATGTTATTCTTTAAATGCACGTTTTAATTAATTATAATTCATTAAACGAATCAATTAACCTTTGTGATTGCCTTCATTAGGCTCCATTCACGACGTATCAGGGAACTTCTACGCCCCATTCGGACTTGCCGCCGCCCTGTTCTTTCTGGCGGGCTTGGTTTGCTTTCCTCTTCGCCATCTGGCCAGGTCGCGAGCCAAGTGCAACCTCTGTGGGGAACTGCTGACGAAGTGTTCTGGAAAGTGCTCCGAAATTGCTACATCCGAAACATTCTCGGGCGGTTCATAACTTACGGCTTCCTCCTGTGCGTGCTTATCGTATATTATAAGTGGGGCGGTTCTCTTCTCTTTGGACGATAAAGCTTCCAGAAATACCGCGCCTTTTCAAGCAGATGGCAAAGGTAGAGATCCCCGACTGTCTTTATACTTATCAATATAGACCTCGGACTAAAGACAATTTGAACGCGGACAGGGAATGCCCACACAGGGATGCTTTGAGGTTAAATTTTTTATCAGGCAGCAGTATAGTTTTTACGATGCAAATCGAACATATGCATTTTGCTTACTGTTGAAAAAGGCTATTCTGGCAATAGTTCTCCTTGGATACTTTATTTTCATTGGATGAACATGATATGCAATATCAGGTCATTATAAAACATTGCATGGATTTCTATACACCAATATTTGGTGGGTTTTTATTAAGCATAATATGCATTAAAACCAGATTTTATCAAAAGTTTTGTAAGATTTAACATAACCTCAATCTATCTATGCATAAACAATTTCAGAGGAATAAAATGTGTTAGAAGCATAATAGATGATCCCAGAAAACAAGACGACGAATAGATATTGGATGATGTTTGGACAGCTGACTTTCAGAGCAAGGTCACTGACATTGTTTAAAATGTTCGCTTTTTCACAAGAGTTACGATTTTCTGAATTTTTGTGTCTTATATACATGTACAGGTGCCATTTATGAATACGTAAATACAAAAATTATGCATCTTCATAGCATACATTTCGTGCTCAGTACATGTAGGCCTACTAGTACATGTCACTACATGTACACAGCGCAGGCCTATCTTGCAAAAACATAGTCCACAGTATTCTCATTTCTGATCTTCTTACCAAGGCACGTTCCCCTCCAATGCGACCATTGAGAAGCATTTAGTGTCAGCAATGATTGATTGCAATAGATCTCACAATTACTCTGTCAATATATTCATTAACAGATACTGAGGATATATGCATGGGGTCCTAGGCACTCGAGTCTCTTTCATGAAGCGACATGCGGTTGCGTTCTTGCGATGTCATATACAGGTAACTGTCATCCAGAATGTATTGTTCGTAGTACATTTCTGATGCCATGGATACTAAGGGAGAGCGGGTGCACCGTCTGAACTCTCAGGTGCAGACGATCACAGCGTGTCGTCTGCGTCTAGTTTAAGTGCCAATTACGATACGTGTATTCCAAAATGCTAACGTTTTCAGCATAATATTTGTATCTTTTTATTGATGTGACAGTAATTTGAGCACAAGCATGATCATTTTCTTTGTGTCTGTACATTTGGCAGCTTTGCTTTTTTTCAGATCGAAATGTTTTTAACCATATTTCTTGCAATTCAATTAGTTTTTACTTCATAAGTCAACCAATACGTCACCTTCCTTTGTTTTAATGAACTACAACGCATAGTACTCAAAGTTTAAATTATTATTTTCCACCAAATAAATGCGATAGGCATACATTCACAATTTACAAAAAGGAACAAGAAGCAAAACGTTCAAAAATAAGAAAAATTAAACTTTTATTATGAGAGTTGACAAACCTACATAGCATAGAGTATGCTTCACAATTTCTATCAAATAAGTGTTAAACATAATAATCACAGATAAAAGACGTTTCAATGTCTATTGCACCGACAAATTAAAGAAAAAAACCTTTGTTGATAAGCTTTCATTATGTAAGTAACTAAGTACCCTGTGCTGATAAAATTCATAAAAACAGTTCACACACATAGCTACTGTAGCCATAATATTGACAATTTTTTTTCACTTATTTTGAGGGGTTCTCACTAATATAGGCCCTTCCTCCATTAGCCCATTATCTAGGTTTATATGTCATATATTTATACTGAAATCATAATGTTTAAGTATACTAAGGTATCAAAAATATTTTTAAGAAACGAAAGAAACAGTTACATCAGACGCATGTATTTGGCATCAAACAAAGTGTACTGGAAATCATTTTTCTGAGCTGCATTTCCAGGTTTTCCACATATATGCAGTACACCTTTATCGCTCTTCCAACATTTTTGTATAACGGCAATATTCAAGATGTGCTCATACTACAGCCAGCTTGCGTGTTGCAGTACAAAAGTGTCGCTTCCTGCTGTGCACCTTGTCTAAGTCACAGCGAGTCCGGATGATTAACATCACACTTTGATAGCTTTTATGTCCACACCTGGACTGAGTTAAAAGAGTTACCACACCTGAACAGCATGATAAATGCCATCTTTAGACTATCCCGCCTCTCTTGCCTGTCATTTATAATGAAGAGGCTCTAGCTTAGGCGAACCTGGGTACCTGGAACGTCCAGGGCCCTTGGAGAATCTCCGAGAGGGGCCATCCTTTTCTGGGTAATCGTAGGCCTGGTCAGGGTACTGGAAGAGGAATTCAAGAAAAAATGGTCATCAGTCTTGGGATTCAGCACGTGTACACTTTAAAACATATTACATGCCATATGAAAACAGCAAAAATACCAACTTTCTTTGTTTTACAACAATTCAGCAATTTGTTGCCCAGGGATCTGAACTGATAGCCTTTGTGTAATCATTAACTCCACAAAGTTGATTTATTACCTGCTTTTCTACAAAACATAATGTAACTAAGTGCAATATACAATATATTGTAGTGCATGCTACAGCCTTTTTTTTTTGTACTGACCTACTTTAACTACAACTAAACTGTCTTTGGCAAACTTGCAAATACCAGGCAGGCCAATAAACTAGGTTGACATGCACATTTAATATCGTGGACCCAGTATATACTGGTACTATATAAATGTGAATGACATGTGAGGTAATATTGTATAGTGAGGCTGAATGTTAACACAAATCTGAGTCTCTATATACATGGATCTACTGCTTGTTGTCTTTCCAAAACATAATAGCACCTGCAAAACACTTAGAATCAATACTAATGCATAGAATGCGTGTTAATGTGTAGAAGTGGCAATAATTAAGGCTTCAGTATCCTTCATAATTGACCTTTTTTTGCCTACATTGTAAACAAGCTGGTCTGACCACTCCTGTTCAGATACATGACCAACTACAGCCACACTCACTAGCTGTGTGTTATAATGGACTGTTCACATGAAAAATCTATTTTCTAAAAATCTATTTGCGGTATTTTGTGATCACGGTCTGTGCCCTGAATACCCCGCATGTAATAACTGGCAGCGGCGAGAATTAATTACAGCTTTGTAACTAAGTAACTGGCTCGCGTTGCCCGTAATTACGCCGTGGAGAGAGAGAGAGAGAGCGAGAGAGAGAGAGAGAGAGAGAGAGAGAGAGAGAGAGAGAGAGAGAGAGAGAGAGACTTCATGATACCACAAATAGATTTTTAGATTTTTAGAAAATAGATTTTTCATGTGAACGGTCCCTAAGTTCATGCAGTACAAGCAGTCACCAGGATGAAGGCTCCAAGCTTAAGATCACAGATACAAGCCAGCACAAACAGGATTATGCCAGTCTAACAGTAATTTACTACATGGACTTCATTCGATGACACATAATGAATCATTAATGTGTTGTACAAATGATGAAGGCAACATGCTTACGAAAATCGTAGCCAAAGCAAAATAATATTTTTATAAAACTACAATGGGATCTGGGGGCCTTCCTGTGATGGCACATTGCATTAGATGTCCATTTAGTTACTAGAGTAGTTTACATAGGACTTGGAATGTTTTTTTTTTAAATTTTTCTTTTCTTTTCCCTATTTATTTATATATATATATATATATATATATATATATATATATATATATATATATATATATATATATATTTTTTTTTTTTTTTTTTTTTGAGGGGGGTCTTTTTTCTTTTCAAGAGTGTATAAGACAGCCTTAGTAAATCTGATTACTACCCCCCACCCCATAACAAAATTTCCACCCTTAATTTATTACAATGAAGCCACCTACTCCTCCTCTCTCTCTCTCTCTCTCTCTCTCTCTCCACCAGGTGTATATAATCAGGGAACCTAACCTTCAGAGGGAAATCATGTAGCACCATCTGTGAGCTTCGCCCAAAACCATGTTCGGCCTCGTTCAGCTTTATCATCAGTTCAGCACGTTCCTTCCCCCACTGTCTGGAGTTCTCTGCCAACTAGAAGATAACGAAAAGAGGAAGTATCTTAGACAACATGGCACTTGCATTTGCCTGCACTCACAAACAGCAGGACAACACTCCACACGAACTAAGGCCACATGTAACTCCAGAACATCAAAATTTTTACTCAGTTTCCCATTGTCTTAAATGAAAATTGTGAATGCCTTTGTGAATTAGTCATGATTATCAGACATCATGAATTAAACTACTATATATACACTTTTACCATTTTAAACTCTGCCGAAATCTGCATTTGAAGTAAAACCCATTAAGGTATACTTTCAACGAAATCATCTGTATCTTTATTATTACTATTAGAGAGCCATAGTGCAGTTTTAAACACTATGTTTTATTTGGTTCCATTACAGAAATCATAGGGGTGTTAAAAATACGTGTAGTCACATGCTAGCACCATACTAAGCACTGTGCTAAATGGGGCGAAACAGCATTTTAATTGCCTGGCTGGAGCCATGTTGATTTACTGGACGCCTCTGCCTCCTAACATTAGCATTATTTATTGCAAAAAAATAGCCAGGGTTCAGTCTTGCCAGGGAATATTAACAGAAGAGATATATTATGTGAAAAGCTGAACTGAATTGTAACATGTAGTGCTTCTTTCCATTTTTATTAATTTTTTTCATTTATTTCACTTCAATTTTTACATCAAGAATTGCATTAAAAATCACCAAAACATGTAAATATAACAGACAAAGAGTTGACAAGGCAGTAAGACAAAAGAGAAAGCCAGACTTGGGACCATACCTGTTTTTCCAAAGACATAATCCTGCCCTCTGCCTTATCCAGGGCCTGGTACAGCTCAAGCTTCTCTACATCATTTTCTGGCTCCTTGCCAGGATGTGGTCTATCCTAAAATTGACAAAGTCCAATGCAAAACAAATAAACAAAACAAACAAACAACATCCAAACTTTCTAGTAGGAATCAAAGATCAGACCTGTAGCCAGGATTTTCCAAAGGGGAAGATGCTTTTTTTTTCTGAAAAAAA
Source organism: Lingula anatina (assembly GCF_001039355.2). The sequence continues at coordinate 9,933 of NW_019776139.1, read as the reverse complement.
AGTGGAGTTTTTTTACCCCATCAGTTGACCCACCTTGAGAAATGACATAAACTTTGATCAAATTTTTATTCAGGATGGGCCTTTTCCATGCACTGAGGCTTGAAGGAAAGTCCCGATGGGTATTCAAAACATGCACTTACACAAACATGCACATACATCTTAACAGTAACTTTAAGCCTTAAGTTTATTTGGAGATTTTATACTGTTGTGTTGAATTATATGCTTTTTGTTATGCTTGAGGATTGCCAAAACAGCATTCAGTTTTTCTATTTTAAGAAATCACATTTGTAACATGCAAAGTAAAGATTAACAAATTGCTTTACGGAGAGACTATTTTCCTTATTTGTTGTATGAAGTCTGATGCAGATTCTAGTACATACATTACAAGTACATGCATCAAACATCTTCATTACTTTTTAATGTTTTCTTACCTTCAGATCTTCAATTTCTATCCTAAGTCGTCTATTTTCGGCTAACAAAATTTCATTGGCTTCTGTAGCTGTGCTGCTGTCCATGCCTAGAAGCAACATGTGGTGATAAAACTCTCTCTCCCAGCAAAACAACAACAACAGTAATGAAAATATTAAAATAAATAAATAAATATGACAAAAAATGTAGTCTATTTATATACGACAAGATAAGGTTATAATCTTAAGAAATGATAGTGTTCATTGTGTTAGTTGTGACAGGAGTAATGTGGTGTGCAGACAGAACCAACACATTATGACTTAAGTTTTCAGGCCAAGATTGCTGAGACTGAAAAAAAATTATAAAAACACAACAGTAGACTAACTACTTCCCAGATCAAATATGGCTGACCCACTTGAATGTGTGTTGCCTAATCCCCACTGGGAATCTATTTGTTGTCTATTAGGGGATGATTCATCAAGTTTATGAGGGGGATGCCATATGTGATCTGCGGACGAGAGAGAGAGAGAGAGAGAGAGAGAGAGAGAGACTGATTGACTTCACGATAATTTGTTTAAAATATTATAAGAAGCATATACCTTTAATATAATGCACATACATAAACACATGCCTGTCCACCCACTCACCTACACATGCACACATATAATGACACATTTGCCCCATTTGAATACCTTTTGACTTTCCTTTACTCTGTTTGTCCAGTAATTTCTCCATCCTCTCAATGACTTTCTCCTGTTGTCGGCAGGCATCTTCAAGTTTTTTTACCTTCTGAGCTTTAGTCTGAAGTTTCTGAATGGCTTCCTGCTGAGAGCTGTGGGCTTGGTTCATTTTGATGTACTCTTTTTCCTTGTCATTTTTCTTGAAAATTAAAAAAATAATTATTATAATAATAATTCAATTAATTAATAATATTATAAAAGAGATGTGTTACCTACAAACAGTAACTCCATTGGTTATTTATATGGAGCATTATTCCCAGATATGAGAGGTACGAGTACCCTTAGCAAAATATTAGCCCTGCCAAAAACTTCTTGATAATTTGCTACAAATTTTCAAAGGATTTTTATGTTCTTGCGATTTGCTGCAAAACGTTCATTTTGCTATGGGGAAATGCATGCATACATACATACATACATACATACATACCCCAGGAGGGAGAATTTCTGATACACATATGATACACTTGTACATGGATGGCTTTTAGCCAAGTTCTGCATTACTGACACTTGATCCTACCTTGATAAGATCATTTTGTAACTTTTGTACTTTCTCCTTGTAATTTTTCAACTCTGCTGTCTGACTTGCCAGTTTCTGTTTTAGTGACACTGAAACAGAAAAGTGAACATCTAAGCCTCTAAGTAGAAGAGAAAATTAAGTTTCCACATATTCTACATTAAATTTCAAAATTATGCCCCTTATTAAAAGACCACACATTTTATGACGGTTGATGCTTTTTTTTGCAAATTAACATTTTGGAACCATCAACCTAAAGAACTATACTGATTAGCAATGAGATCTAGTATATTAAAAAACTGCAATATTTATGTCTGCATTTGTAAATTTTGGAAAAAATCATAAATGCTTTTTCCATGCCAGCAAGTCCCAGTGTAAACATTTTCAAGCACAGTTGTTTCTACTGAAAAGTTCTGTATCGACATTAAATCACTCAACTCACTGTATCTTGTGCAGATTTCAGCTTTTGAGATTCCGTCCAGTTCAGCTGAGTCCAGCATGAGCTTAGTGGCATCATTATAGTTGCTCAGACGTCTGCGCAAGTCACTGTTCTGATCCTCCAGGTCCTTAATCTGTTTTCTCAGAGTGAGAATGTCATCGCCCATCTTGTGAATGGCTGCCCGGTAATTTTCTAGCTCTTTCATTTGATGGTCCAGCAAAGCCATGGATGTTTTCTCCAAGTCATCACTTTGCCTATACAGCAGTCAAATATCACATATTTGGCTTCAGCCATTTTCAGTTGCATTTTACAAGTTTGAAATATTCCAAAGTACATTTCTATCTAAATTCTGAAAGACCTCTGTTACAAATTGCAAATTTACATAAAAAGAATAATAACAAAAAATAATTATAAATATTATTACACACTTAAGATATAATTATTCAACTTCTAACAAATTCTAAAATAAAAGGCCACCTTTCTTTATTTCCCTCTGGTTTCTTGGACTTCCCAGCCTTGGCATCTTTATCATCAGCGTCAGTGAAAATATACTGGTACTCTGGAAGCACGGCCGTCATTGCATTGTAATCAGGAAATTCTCCATCTTGGAGAGGCTGAAATGGAGGAATGAAACCATTTTCCAGTAACTGTTATACTGTTTTTTTGTTTTCTTTTTTAATGTGTAAGCATTCAAGGTCAAAGCATTCACTTTGACTGCTATGATCTTATTTATCATCCATGTGGTTTGAATTCCAGTTTACAAAAGTCATGCTACATGCATGTGTATACATGCTGTCATCAATTCCCTTACAGCATACAACTTAAAGACCCAGATTTCTTCAAATGTGGCTTTCACGCTTCTTTCATTCCTCATCTCCATCAGGAACTAAGTTGGATATTAAAGTGCATTCTCATATTCACTGTCTAATAAGTTATAACAGACCATTTTGAACAAAACTGCTGATATGGAAGAAAAAAAAAACAATTTACATTCTTTTGTTTCCAAGTTACAAAATCCTGACAACATGGAGATTTACAGTCAAGATACCACATTCCAACACAGACAGAATATAAAACAGAACTGAAAGCTCTGAAGTTTACAATCCATTCTGCTAATATGCATTTAGACATCCACATGTATGCTACATGTTAAATCTTGACAGTAACATGATACATGATCACGGACAACAATTAAAACAGCCATGCATGATGAATTGAGCTGTCCAATACTACAATCTGAATGTGGGTCGAGTTGGCTGTCGAGTTCTCTAGAGGATTTCCGCCCTGGCGATTGAACAGATGTATTTCATCACATTTATATTATTGCAGAGCTGCAAGCAGTACATACAGATCATAATTACAGTTACCTGCCATAAAAGATTCTGATTAACGAAACCCCCCCATGAGAGTTGGGAAGCCGCCTGGGATTGAAACATTCTTGTTATAAGTTAATTGTATATTTTGTTATCAGTGTGATAAAATGTGGCGAGGGCAATACAGCATAACTTTAATTACCACTGATAATTTTTTCAATTATGACTGGATAAAAATGTCACAGTGTATACTGGGTTACTATAGGAAAATTACCATGTGCATAGCAAGGTAAAATCGATCTACATTCTTTTTTATCTGATGAGTACTTTAAAGCTCAATCAAAAGCATTTTCTTTAGTACAACTTTAGAGGGAATTACACAGAAGCATAACAAACATTTTCAATTAAATATTCATTACCATAAAATTCTCTTTGACCCAAATTACATGTCTGCTAACAGCATAATTTCTGCACAAACACTCAAGTTTACTTCAACCAATAAAATATTGCTGAGCGACTAAAAGTACTAAATATCTTTGAAACGGGGAAATTTATTGATTGCGATGTGAAGAAATTTACTCTCACCGTCTCTGTAAACACTCAAGCAGTGGGTCAGTGAATAATCACAAAGACTTTCCATTTACTGAGGAAGAGATCTGCATGGGTTTAACACAACTGACAGTATAAAACAAATATTTGTGAAAAAATATGATTGATGATTATGCTGAGATTACTACGTGTACAGTACTCCAGACCAGTAATTAAATTAAGGATGAAACCCTGATATATGTCTGTTTCTCCACTCTTATGTGGGTCTAATTCTGACATTTCTTTTGAGCACACACACACACACACACACACACACACACACACACACACACACACACACACACATTGCTTACCTTTCTTTTAAATACCAGGCATTGTATTAGTAGATAAAAACTGATTAAGTAAACAACATCTGATTACATAACAGTATTTAACACTACTGAAACATGTGGTAGTATTCATCACAGACTGTGATGTCTACATGTAATAGCTAGTACATGTATGTATGGACAAGAACAAGGATATATACAGTGCAGGCCCGTAGCCAGCAATTTCAAAAGGGGGGTTCGTTTTCTGAAAAAGTGGACCTTTTTCCATAAAAACTTCATGTACCTAGATCAAATTTTACCTAGAGTGGACCTTTTTCCAGCAAAAGGGGCGGTTCTTTCGAACCCCCCGAACCCCCCCTGGCTACCGGCCTGCAGTGTATGTATAGTGCATGCATGTGTAGTTAAAAATGCATCTGTACTCTTCAAAACCAGTCACACCTACATGTACAAACTGTACATTGTAATACACTATACATGTATCATGTAACAAAACTCAAATACTAGCAAACATAGAAATAAATAAATGGCTAGAAATACTTAAACAGCTGCACATAACTAGGACCTTATATCCAACACTAGGCTACAGTATACATGTATATAGTTGCATGAAACCCTACCAAATGACAGCCCCTAAATAGTACAGTCTATACAAATAAAGGAATTACCTGTGAAGTATATGGCCTATAGTACATAGTCGCCATGATGGTCTTGTCTGATCAGCCAAAAACCATACACATCAACACTTGTCAAACTTTTCTAGAGCAGGCCACAAATTCTTTAAAGGAGACCGCCATTTTGAGCAAATTACATCCCAGAGCACTTTGCCCTCCTTACAGTGAAATCTGAGTAACCCCAAATAAATTTTAAAGGTCAAGCTATTCTGCACTGAATAAAGTAGGGCTCCGTCATTTGTGTGTAATGTTTGGGTAGGCTTTAGTGTACCTGACGACTATCAGCTAGAGCAGCAAGGCTGAGTAAACAAATACAGTTATCAATGTGAGAGGTGCAAAACTCTGGCTTTGATTGGCCCTTCCGTTACTCACACCTGGTTTGATTGGTCAAAACTTTGGCATAGGGGGAAATGCAAACTCCTGGAAGATATTGGATTTAAATTTCAAGCTAAATCCTGCTCTATATGAAAAGACATGCATATCATCATGTTTTAGTTACCATGCACAGCATCAAACAAAATACACAGAGTAAGTTTGTGTAAACACCATTAGCACTGGCAACAGAAGAAGAGTTTGTAACTAACTATACCAAGGTGAAGTGAAATATCAAAGAAAAATTATCATTTCCTTATCTCTATCACCTGGGTAAAACGAATGCAGACCACAAACATGATTTCTATGAATAGACCACAGCAAACCTGCAAACTCCTTAAGGCCTGACTCAGTCTTTCCAGCTAAATTACCATGAAGAAAACCTTCATTACTCATGTGATACCATGTACATGTATGATGGTCAGTGGTGCGTATGATTATTTATTAATTCATGTTTATTTCTTAAAAGTACTTCTGACTGTTGTGGAAAATAAAAATAAAGAATATGAAAAACTATACCTGTATTAGAAAAACCAGAAATACACAAATGGGAAATATTTTTTTTTCATCATAATTATTCAGAATCAAAAAAATATTTGTTTAAACATTTAAAATACATTGAAGTGGAAAAAGACATTAAAACAAAAATCAGGTATAAGGAAAGATTTTTCATCACAAATATTCAGGAATAAAAGGACCTTTAATCTATAAATCTTTCAAAAATATTAAAAAGGATTTCACCACTCACAGACAGTGGCTTTTTTCTTCCTTTAAACCTTTCAAAAATATTAAAAGGAAGAAAGGATTACACTACTTACAGACAGTGGCTTTTTTCTTCCTTTAAACCTTTCAAAAATATTAAAAGGAAGAAAGGATTTCACCACTCACAGACAGTGGCTTTTTTCTTCCTTAAAATCTTTCAAAAATATTAAAAGGAAGAAAGGATTACACCACTTACAGACAGTGGCTTTTTTCTTCCTTTAAACCTCTGAAAATATTAAAAGGAAGAACGGATTACACCACTCACAGACAGTGGCTTTTTTTTCTTCCTTTGGAGTGTGAGGGTGGGTTCTGAAACTGGCTCCATCTCTGAGTCACTGTCATCTTCTTGTTCTTGCCCCACTGTTGTTGGCCTGTCTTGTATACTGGGCTCCTCCTGGTGAAAATACTCCCCCAAAGTGTCATTTACATCATGATCCACTGTCAAAATCTCTGCTTTTGGTTCATGGACTGTTTCAGAGTCTGAATGAGAATGAGTTAAGTCCAACATTGGGAGGATGTCTGGGTTTGTTGCTGATACCAAGGAATCCGGTCTCTGAAGGAAAAAAAATCATTTTCCATTCTGGTGCATATCATGGAGAGAATTTTCCTCATTCTTTTAATATTCACCTGTAAATTAAATTAATTGATGATGAAATTATTCTACCTTTTAAAGATGTTATATTGTTGTGGCGCATGTACAGTAATTTCAATGAAATACTTTCTGAATAGTAAAAATGGACATTTTAATCATTTAAATAACAACATGGATTACAAAGAATGGACCAGGCAAATAACCTACGTACCTCGTTGGTGATCAATCTCAGCAGAAGATTTATTGCAGGCATTTTTCCATCAAAAGTGTTCAATGTTGAACCCTTAAACAATAAACAATGAGATATGACTTCAAATATCTAGGATTAAATTTTTTATGAATTTCAACATTTTTAACCATTTTCAGAAAGAGCTGTCACTCTTGTATGCTATAAAGTGTTTATTTTTTACAATCTCAAAATTATCTTTTTTGCAATGGAAGCATTAAAAATAAAACAATGAAAAGGCAAAGGAAATGGCGAGACTCAATAAAATCATGCTCAAGCTGGCATAATGCTAACCACACCCAGGTAACCATTAAATTACTCCATTAAGCCCCCTTTACACTGGACGGCATCCTTTCTGCCTCCTGTAGTACAGCCCCGTTTGAGAATAAAAAAAAAAAAACTTTACATGCCAACAACAAGCTGCTTATTGAGCATTCTTATTGCAATTACAGCGATGCTTGTGCCTCCTTTCTATGACCACAGCGATGCCAGTTTCATGGTCGCACAAATTAAGGACGCAGAAAGGATCCGTGCCCTCCAGTGTAAAGGGGGTTTTACACACAAACCTGTATCACCAGTCCCTCCACCCTGAGCCCCATCCCAGCCCTCTCAGTTGACAGCTGCTTGTAGACATGCTGGTCGAGCAGCAACGTGGCAAACCCCACTGGACTACGCACCCTCCATGTCACCTCATTCAGGGCTGGAACAGACCACAAACACCCTGAGTGTCAAAGGTCAATGGAAACCCTACTCTACAGGCTGATCATAGAGGCAAGTTTCCAGCATATCCTCTTAAACACAGGGTGTGCTTAACTTGGTGTAAAGGCAAATTTATGTATGTCAATTAGCCAAAATACAATTCTGATGTATGGTAATGCTTAATGTATTTCTATACCATTGTCATCTGTACCACAAACATGGATGGGTTCAAAAAGTAAACTGAATTCATCTTAATTAAAAATAAGTTAAGACAAATAAAAATACAATATATTTTTCATTCTCTATGACCAAATTAAAATTTGTTTAGGATTTGGCTAAATTTAATATTGGAGTATGCCAAGACCTACATGTAATAGTCAAAAGAAATTTCAAACAAACCATATTAGTCTGACAATTTTCTGTTGCAATAATAAAAAGTATCAAATTAAATACAAAGATTAATGACACATTACCCATGGAAGCAAAGTAAAACTCAATTACTAGCGCAGCACCAGGAGTGAAGAGAGTGGCATTGTCCCGGACATTGTTGAACAGAAATGGATGATTCCATACTGGCTTTTCTTGGGGATAGCCAGGAAGTGACACCTAGCAGAGAAAGTCACTAAGAGTTTATATAATTAATTATAAACAACTTAAGGGAAAAAATGAATGTACCTTTTTCAATTCTAAACAAAAAATATAACTGAAAACATTTAACTGAAAAAATTCAAAAATATTCAACAATCCATTATGGTATCTGCATAGCAGAAAAATTATTTTTTCAAATTAATTGTACACTTTATCAAATGGAATGTCTATGACAATTTTGTATCTTTGGCAACTCCTCACCTGTGGATACCCCTGTGACTGGTGTGGAGCAATAGAAAACGAAGAAGGGTGAGGTGAAGGAAATGACACTGTACTAAGAGTGATCCCTGCTGTCCTGGGGAAACTGGACAAACTGGACTGTCTGAAATGGTCAAAGTTTCAACTATAGAGTAAAGCTGGGAAAAATGTGAAAGTTAAAGTTCTGACACCTGCCAGAAAAAAACATTCCCATTGCTTCATTTTAACCTAAACAGGTTAAATCTAGTAAATGTAACAACTTTCGTAAAAATAATCTGATCATACTGAGATTCTTTAAAAAGTATTTTTGTTTGAAATGATGGACAAATTTTGTAAAAATAAATTCTAAAATGAGTTATATCTTCAATGTTTAAATCATAGGTGGTATGTAGTCAAATTTTATAAATAAAAATAATATGAACCAAGAAGGAAAGCATCAAACATTTTTTAAAGTTGTACATTTTGTAGTTACTGCATGTATAGCTGGAGTGAAGGCTTCATAACACAGCAACTAATGTTTAATAAAAAATCACTTCATTTGGTTACTGTGTGTGATCAGTCAAGTTAAGTAAAAATAATGATACACTTAACAAGTCAGAGATCCAATAAGCAGAATGATGCTTAAAATGGGCATGCTGCTTCCTCCTTGATTGCTGGTAAATGTTTATAAGCACAAAAGATCCATCCAAGACACATCTTTTGGTGAAAGACAATTTAAAAGGAAAAACAACATCAAACAATAAGGCATAATGCTACTGTCCACGTACTTGTAATGATGATAGTCAGGCACCACCCTAGCAACAGCTATCACAGAACCTCTGGAGTTTACAAAGGGCTGGTGGACTGATCTCAGAAGTACCTGAAAAATGTTGTTTGTAGTTTGGGGTTTTTAAAAAGGAATGAGGGGTGGGGGGTGGGGATCAAAATTTTGGCACACATCATGCAGCAGTCTGATTCAAACCTATAGTCAACTAGGTTTTGTTTGGTTTTGTCCTCAAATAATTAAAACATACCAAATCATCGCAAAATATCACTTTTCTTTATTTGTTTTACTTAACTAGTCATTTCATTGTTTTTTTTTTCTTTAACGTTAAAGTCCATAATTAAAAGTTCATTTAAATTAACACCCATAGACTAAACTTCAACTTTCAAAACTTTTAAAAATAAAAGCATAAATAAAATGCAAAGTGGAAGTGAAACTAAAAGCCACACCCACCTCCAGGGCACAATAGTTAGGTGAAGACATATCCCTGGGGAGAGTGCTGGATTTCCTCATCAAGGACACAAATAATCTGGAACCACTGGGAATATCTCTGCAGGGCTTCAGTTTTTGAAATCAAGTTTCACTTTATAACTTAAACTATATACAGTGAGTACATATATAAAAAGTGCATTTCAGTTATAAAATGGATTATTTTACATAGCACATTTAAACTGGTTCATCGACAAAACTTGGATAGGAAAACTGTGTTC
>NW_019776138.1:90553-104898 GCF_001039355.2 Lingula anatina | reverse complement strand
TCGCTCTAGTATCCGCCGTGACCATAATTTGAAAGTTGACGCTACGCTATGTTCCCTTATAAAAACCTTATTTCTTATTTTTAAGCCCATGTGACATTCCTTTGTCAGCACGAATAAATTAATATAATTTTCTTCAAAACAAAATGTTCATACCTCTTTCTTCATTAAGTATACTATACGCTTGATTTATCTTAGATATTGTTATGAAAATGGAAACGTTCCTACACCACAGGTGACAGCATCGTCATTAACGAATATGCCACCATAATGCACACAAATTCTTACTTTCGTGAATATATCGCTAACACGTTCATTAAAACATCATTCAGAGAGAACCAATTTCGCTATTAGTATGCTATAAGCATGCTATGACAAATGTCAGTTAAGTTAAAATGACGTGTAGAATGTGTAGAAAGGTAGTGTATTAAACAAAACAGGACGTGATAAGCCTATGTAAAACCTGAGAACGGCACACATTTATTCGTGTTTAAGCGACAAATCGACATCCAAATACTAGTTCCGATAAAAACCTGGTTGAAAAACCCGTCATCTTTATTTCGACGGTTTTTTTTCTACCATCTTACATTTCGACTGGGTTCCCATACCAAGATAATCTGACAGGATCGATCCATCTCCGAGGGGTTTCTCGCTAAATTGCTTTCAGCTTAAGCGACTTAGATATCTGGCACGCCTACTGATGCTGCTAAACGATAATTAATTACCCCCTACCAGATTAAGTAGGCGAGACAGACATTTAAACCGCTTAAGTTGATTGCAATTTAGCGAGAATCCCCTCGGAGATTGATCGTTCCGCAGTTAGTACGATAGGGTCTGGGAATGGTCCCTTAAATAATACAATTAATTGTAACAATGTTAGAAATGTGAGAAATATTGTCAAATTATTAAAAAAATAAGATGGTAAACTCATCAATGTATTTATAATATCGTTACAGGTTCAATACAAGGAGGAATTTGGTTTAATGGTGAAAGGATAACATCGGAGAAATAAGTACAATTTTATACCTAAAGGAACAGCCAAATAGTCAACACATTCTCTATGTGCAATGCTTCTTTTGAACATGAGTCTTTGAAGGTATTTCCCCTCAGAAGCAGCACGATAGATTGGGAACGTCCTTCAGTTTCGCTCGTAAATTGTAGCATGCACCATTTTTGAGAAAAACTGGATTTTTGCCACCGTTGAAAATATGGAAGTTGAATCCATAAACATGGCAAGGAATTTTGATGATGGATTGTATTCCGTGGGACCAAGATGGACAGCAACATCGATATATAGCATTGACGATGGCGGAATGCCAACCAACAGTACCGTTGAACCAATGAACGAGACTTGCGGTGATTTGCTGTATCTCGGTAAGCAAGCCGAATACAAAGTGCCGATTTACGGTTACCTATCGCCGATTGTGGTCTTATTTACCGTTATTACAAACGTTCTCATTTGCGTTATCCTTCTACGACGACACATGCGTACTCCAACGAACGTCCTTCTGGTATTCATGGCTTTATCTGACCTGTTCACCGGGCTGTTTCCATTACCTTTTTTGCTCTACGTCTACACAGCTGGGCGCTACGTGGATTATCTGCCGTTTGACACATGCTGGATGTATAAATACCTATTTGAAATTATCCCAACGATATTCCACACGGCCTCTATATGGCTCACCGTTGCCCTTGCTTGCCAGAGGTACGTCTATATCTGCCATTCGACCAGGGCGAGGGAATGGTGTACGATACCAAATGTCATCAAAGCCACGTGTATCATCTATATTCTGAGCATCTTGTCGCAGTTAAGTCGATGCTTGGATACCGATATCACTGCATGTGAGGTGCCATCACTGGTGAATCCTAATGAAACCATTACCACTTGTTTTGAACAGTTGACCCCCTTAATTGAAGCTAACCAAAACCTGTACTATAACATTTTCTTTTGGTACCGTGTTGTTGTCATACACGCCATCCCGTGCGTCACACTCGTAGTCATGAATGCCCTGCTTGTGCGCGCCCTTCGTCGTGCACGGCGTCGTCGTGAGAGGCTCTTGCAGCAGAACAGAAAAAGCGAATGGAAGAAGATTCACGAGAGCAATTGCACCACCCTAATGTTAATTGCCGTCGTTGGTGTATTCCTTGTCGTTGAAGTGCCCATGGCCATTAGCTTCATTCTGTACATCGTGCAGAACACCTTCGAACTTCTTATCCTGACCGACGACACCCAACAGAGTATTTCCATGATAATTAACTTCTTCATCTTATTATCGTACCCGCTCAACTTTTTCATATATTGCGCCATGAGTAGACAGTTCAGAGAGACATTCAAGCAGGTGGTCTTACGGCGTCCTGCTGACTTGAAGAAGGATTCTACAAAATACACCACCTTACCGACCACAGTGAACATTGAGAACACTGTGGTCAAAAATGGCAATGGCGTTAGCGGCGATGATTATACGGGGCCGCAATGTAACGAAGAGTCCAAAGTGTGAGTTAAACCCGAGAACTTCTGAAATGGCACCCCACGGGTCGTCCAGTACCAGGCATAGGTGTGCAAAAAATCCTAATTAAAAATGATCCTGCCAACAATGACTGTACGTACTAATGTTAAAGACAATCAGCAGGCCTCGGGGTGGGTGCGAACAATTACCATGAGCACTCTACCATGTATTAGGACAAAACTGACAAGAGGGGGATGTTGGCGGTGGTGGCAAACGTGACAAAGTTTCTTTGGAAATTCAAGAACATAAGCCAAGCTTATATTTAAGAGCGAACACGGCCAAGAAGTGTTACGCAAATGATAAGTGCCACTTTAGATAGTCTCAATGTTGTCGATAACGACCTGTCAACCCTTATTAGCGACCATGGTCGGAAGTTAGTGAAGACAAATGAAATGTACATATGACAGGATTGAACCCTTCAGAGGCGAGAAACATGTCAAAATACCCATGCTTTGTGTGTACTTATCATCATCATAAATAAGGTTGAGGAACTTGAGTGCAATGATAAACCGTAAGCAGGTTCTTCCTCATGTGATAGCATAGGAATCTGTAAAATATGGCGCAATGAAAGATACCGCAAAAATGACGATGATGTAGGTGCAGTTTAACGTCCGTTCAACGACTAGACAGTCCATGAAGACTTTAAAGGGAATGGTAGTAGAGAAATCAGTGTCGTCATAAATGTTGTCCAGCCTTTTTCTGCAAACATTGAGTGGTCGGAGTCGTAATAGATTCACTCGATTTAACAAAGCAAGTGGCGTTCCACTCGATTCCAAATTTTGCTCAGTCTACAGCATGAAGAGAGAGTATCGTTCAATTGAGGAAAGGGTTTTTTTACTATGATTTACATGTACTAGCTGGTTTTGGAAAGCTTAATCGTGAAAATATCATTCTACCAAGACACGGGAACAATTTGGACTGCCTTACTGTTGGCTGAGCTGCGCTCTGTCACATTGGCTGATGTTAAAAACTTTCTGGTGAGTCTGCTGTGCCCACTGCTAATCAAGTTATCAACATACACTAAATGCTACTGCACTTTTTGCCACAATATCACTTGTTGGTATAAACAAGTATGATTAAGAACAATGTCAAACGTTGAGTAAATGCGTAGGCTGAATCAATAATGATTTAGAGTATTGTCAAAAGTTGTCTGGTCTTGTACATTGTAAGCGGTGGTGCATGTACAACTGATCCTGTTGTCAGATTGAACCGACTTCTTCGCTAAAAGGGGGAACGTTTTCAATTGAACCTGGAAATGATTTAGATTACACGCGTCCAATTGCATTAACTACGTTTTAGTATAAACGTTATCAAGATGTGATTGATTTAAGAAGCAGCGTTTGCCCGCCAAGTGTGTCTTAGAATAAAGACAAATGCAGTTTGGTGTCGCTTGCTGTGTTACGAAAAGCGCTGGCACTAGGACGGCGGACCAACTGAGGCCAACGTTGACAAAAAAATTTACAGTTACACATTGTTGTAGTAACGGATAGTTTAATGCTTTGCGGGGGTATCGTTACTGATAATCAACTCCGCATATAGATGTTGGTACTGATTCATTGTACAAGCGTTGTAAATAGATAACAGTAGAATAGATCTCATTGCTGTGCTCAAGATACGAATGAAAGAAATTATAGTTTAGCTTTGATAACGTGGAAATTAATTTTGTCTCAGAGAAAAATGCTCTAAATAAGCATTTAAATAACGGAGCTTCTTGTAATGACAGCGATATTAGGTAATGTTAACTGGCAACATTTTAGTGCTGGTACATTTTTTCATTAAATATAAATCAAGTGCTAGCAGTTTTATTAATAATGCAGTACGTGTTTTGTTGTACATCATTCGACATAAAAGGCAAAGTGTACAGTGGTCATATGTGCATAATTTGTCGTGTATTTGTATTTAGGAAATATGCAATCGGTAAGTCTATCTTGGTGAGCTTGCACTAATGAAAACCATCCGAGATAGCCTAAAATGGCGGCCTTCGGCTCTGCGTGACGTACGTTATACGAGACTAGAAAACATGCGAGAATCCGCGTGAAGTGGTGTTTACTTCGTAGCGGTAACTGTCAAATTCGGTGCGCTGAAATTGTATGGAAAGCAAAACAGAAATGACACCTAGAACTTAGTAAATTCGTACTGTTGTGCAATAGGCTGTTATTTTCTAGAACTTGAGAAAAAACAGCCAAAAGAGTATCCGTTGATAAATTCTGTCAGAACTCTATGGTGAGTTGGCCATTATATCCTCCCCAATCTCTTCCAAAATCCCGAGTTCTCGATTGATTTTGCGCTAAGCCGCGAGACTTTGAGCTTTCTCGAATGATTCGCGTGAATTGTGTAAGCACATATTTGTACCTATCTTGACATGAGACTTTACAGGTGTAAATATAAATACGTCTGATATGTTGTTCTATAAATTAACAAAATACCCCTCGAAAAATCAGAAGTAGCAGAAGTATCAACATGTCATTTCAATGTGTGGTGGAGGGGGTATAAAAAGGGCATTTAATCCAGTACAGATGCCTGTGGGCCAATAGTTTTTGTCGTTCTATTTAAAGTTCTTTGTATTAATCAGAAAAAAGATGCGCCAAAATCAGTATTGAAATAGTTGTACTGCACCTTTCAGGGTGGAAATTTTAAGCGTGCTGGCTCATTAAGACTGGATACTAGGTGTTGGTGTTATTATATGTAAACATGATGTTGATTCAGAAACCATGGTAACAATATGGTATATTTTGCATGAGAAATAAAAAATATATAAAACATGAGTGATGGTCGCATGCTCCTACATCGAAACAAGACGAATTCTTTGAATTCTAGAAAACTATCGGATATTTCAATTTGTGTCAACACGGGCGTCAGTTATTACTTGTCCCGATGAAAAAAGATTCACATATATACGGATCACTATTGACATGTGGTCAATCAATATTAACTGGACATGGTGAATGGCAGTAAAACAATATAATGTACAGACTACGGCATTTTAAATGACCAACCAGAAGCCTAGAATTCTTCAAGAAGGACAATAATTTCTGTTCACATAAGTGAATATATTACGATCTTGAAGAATTTGACAATTAGAAAAAAAAAAAAAAAGAAGTAGAAATGATTGAAATCTAATTATTAATACTATAATGACACTATCACATGACGCAGTGTAAACAATCTTAAATACACCGCTGTTTGTAAAATGTTACATATATAGAGCCATATCGCCAGAAGTTCCTGTTTTAGTTATACGTCTCAAAATTTGCCACAAACTGTACCTAATGTGATAAGTATTTGGGCTAACTTTGTTTTGAAATCACCAAAGTTTTTTTTAATAATGTGTAAATGCTCCAAATGTAGCCAATGAAAACACGGTTGTGTTATCAAATTTATCCATGGTTTTGAAATTTAATCTAAATCAAGGAAAAAGGACTTGAAATTGGAAATTGATCTCGTTAAACCAATTAATTTTAAATGACTAATATCCACCAGGGTAACTTTTGACAGGGAAATGAAGATTAATGACGATTTAAAAATGGTTGGCAAATCTTGGACTCATATGGCGCACTTGGTCTTGAAACAGTGAAAGGACGGCAACGGTTTGCTGTATTTCCTTTCACCTACAATAATGACAAGCCGCGATAACCAATCCAATTACATCTGCATCTTCCTACATAAGCACCAAATTTCGATTTCCTTTTTTAAATCCTAAAGGCAGAAATTAGAAAGACTGTTTTCGATAATAACTGCTAACCCAAGATGCCGTTAGCTCATACCCGGTTTCTGGGACAAGAGAAGAAACATGTGAGCCTCCTTGAAATGTAATCATTTAGAAGTGTGTTGATCAAGATACATGTGAATTTAGCGTGAGCATTATTCCGTCTGCTGAAGTATTCTGGGTGTTAAACAAGCACCAACACTTGTCGTCGTGTCAGGATGATACCATGTCGACTTTTAAGTCCACCTTGATCATTTCCAAGACATGTCATGAGTATTTTTAGCATATACAGGAACGCAAAATAAATTTGTTCAAGCAGCCCGTATAGAGCAGTTTTTGCAATACACATATCTATGATGACCGTTTTCACCTCAAGTTAAGAATTTATCTTTAAACATTGTTATATCAATCATTTGTATTGAAGCAGACAGACATAAATAATGTAACCTCTTAAAGAACATCACAGCATGTGTAAATTATGCAGAATGGCGCGCCATGGCACCGTTGCTTTCGCTGATGTAAAGGTAGAGAAGGGAAATACTTGTGACATTACCAAAGTATAAATTCTCTATTGAGTTTTCGGAAAGCAACGATTTTCATATTGTACGTTTAGCCAAATTAAACTTATTTCACTTCCGAGGTGGACATTCGGCATTTAATTCAAATTATGCTTAACAATGTACATTTTTTTTAATCCACTGATCGCAGCAACAAATTAAGTGCGAATGCAAAAAGGGTTTACCTCCTTCCACGCACTTTTAAAACCAATAACTTCCAAGACAATGGGGCACAAATACTTATTTGGAGGATCACTTAGGCAGGCTTCTTGTAACGAACTCAAAAATGTTTCACACTGTAGTATATTTTTAATTTTTCCTTGGCACCGTCGGGACTGAGGGGTTTGTCTGCATTCCAAATTTTAAATAAAGATTGTTCATCCAGCTTCCCCTTGCCTTCTCGAAAAAAGGAGAAAGGGTATTTTAGAGCCTCGAGAAGCAATTCAATGCTATTTGCTAAATATGTGGGAAGAAGGTGTGAATTATGTAGAATCAATTAATTGTTCTCTCCTGTTGATATCCGTTTTTTTTTCAATTGAGGGAGTTTCCACGTTGAAAAAAAATCAGATTACATTCGAGGAAACCCACAACACTTATCATAATGGACAAATCCATATGTCAATTTTGTGCAATTACTCGTAGAGCGGCTGTAATCACTAAGGGAGTCGACCATGGAACAAGATAGATAAATGGAGTCAGCCAGTTGAAAAGACAGACCAATATACAGCAAGATGATCTATCACACTACTGTGGAACAGGCGACTGAGTTCTTATAGCAAAGTTTCCATGCTTAGCTAGTCCTGTGTCTCAAGCCTTTATTCAAAGGAAGACGATGTGTGACAAACCTCTGAATAATAAATGGTAGTTGACATGGATCTGGTCGACGAAAACTTGAAATGACATGAACATATTGCACCTGGCTCACTGATTTTAGTGCATCAGACCATTACATAATACGAGGGTCTTTCCATTAAATGTAACTACAGAGACTCCTGGTGGAGGGCATTTTCTTGCTATCTGTCTCTGAGAATCGCAAATGGGTTGTAAGGTGATGTCTACATAATCTCTACAGTATACAAGTTGTCTCTCTTCACCTCCGTCAAATTTCATCGATCGCCTAGGTTTTTCGACAATTTTGTTGACCTTTTCGAGTTCATTATAATGTTCAAAACACTCAAAAAAGTCTTGCGACCAGAGATTATCGCATGAGGTCTCATCATGGCAAAACAATGTTGCACAATTTTCAATTCACTTCAGTGGGCATCACAGGTCTTTAAAGACGTCTAACACACAGGCTGCGTAAATTTGGGGTAAAATCAAACGGCAAGAGTAAATTTGTTATTGAAAATTAAATACAAATGCTCTCATTGGTGCCATCGGTCTGAGCTGGTGGCTTTGCCGTTGCAGGTGTCTTCAATACCGAGTGTCTAGCCACCAAGTCGAAACTCCATTACAACCACGTCACTTCGCCTCTGGTCCTTTTTTCTCTCACTAGACCCTTTCCTTCCTAGTTTCCTTGGAATTGTTTTAAGGTACATGGGATGAAGGCCCGGGGGAGAAGTTGGGGCAGGTTTTTGGAAAGTGAAGATGCAAAATCCTTATTATGCAATAGGCCCCTATATGCATATACAAGCGAATCTTTTCGCGAGATTTTTAAAAGACCAATTTAAACTAAAAACTTGTCAATATATATATATATATATATATATATAAGGCCCCTTTACAAAAAAAATGGATGGCTGCATCAGACAATACATACATATGACCCTTATTTAATTGCATATTATCAATCCCTTCTTCTTCTTCCTCCTCTTCTTCTGCTTCTTCTTATTATTATTATCACTTGAAATACGCCCATAATCTGAACAAGAGCTCAGAAAAAATAACAGATTGGACATGATTTCTCTCTATATTAAAAACCACATACTGAAAAGCTTTCCATTATTTCCCACAGATCTGAACTCCGCTATTTCCAATCGGCCTCGGCTACTCAATAAGATCCAATGATGATGGCCGGATATGAGACTTTAGATGAGATAATATGTCTATTATCGTGCACAGATTATTGTCTACTTTCGTTGTATAAATTTATTTGAAGAAATAAAAGACACTGCATCAGCCGATCGAAGACAAAAAGGGCAGATTATTTTTACCCCCTCTCAGAATATATTTGGCAAATATAAATTGTACTTAAACTTATATATATGAGAGAGAGAGAGAGAGAGAGAGAGAGATCGATAGATAGATAGTCGTGAGCGTGGGTAAATGAACTTATCGAAAATGTTATTCTGTATGTTAGGCTCGAGAATTTAATGTCCAAGTGGCATTTGTTAAATACCCTTTGATGATTTTCCCGTGATAAGGCAGATAGCCTAAAACGAGGCTGTCAGTAAGCCTAAAACGAGGCTGTCGGTGTAAAGAAACTGAGGAAATCCGCCCTCCATTTAGTTATATGGTTAGGGTAAGCCTGACCTAAGTGGATCAAAATCTAGGGCGAGGCTTACCTGTACAAATGAATGGGAAGCGGACTCTCTATCACGGGGGACTCTCTGTCATGTGTGGTATTGTGTGGCGTCATACGAGACTAGAAACTTGCGAGATACTACGTGAGGTGGGGTTTACTTTACAACGAAAAAGTTGAAACTTTACACTGGACATGTCGTCTTTACACTGGACATCACGCAAACCCTAGTAAATTCGCAATCTTGTTGAATGTAGACTGAAATTCGACAGAATTTAAAAGAGAAAACAACCAGAAAAAGATCGGTAAATTCTGTCAGCTTTTATTCGTTCCTCTACCGCTTTCAGTACAGGTATTCCGTCATTATTTCTGACCCCACTCTCTTACATATCCCACAAAATCTCGCTTGATTTCACGCCAAGCTGCGAGACTTTGAACCACTACGCATGATTCGCATTGTGACTCACTTTCCCAAGTACGGAACAAAAATCATTACCTTCGTCCAACTTAACGATGTTTCATGAAGCCGACAAAGTTTAAAACATGATAGAAACACCTGGAGCATGAAGAGAACGGGGTTTTTACTTGTTAAAAAAGATTGCAACAATAGGTACTTTGATTTCCTTCAAGGAAACCGTAAATATATGAGAAACCTTTTAATGCAGGAGTAATTCATATAAATAGGATATAATTTCCTATACTCTCGTTCACTGACTCATAAATCCCGGAAATTTTATCCAAGAAATTCATTGAAAGTTAATGCATCTTCAGGAGGCTTGAGCTATAGTAATCATCTGCTTATTTTAAAGTCTCAGTAGCAGGGACTTGTTTCGTAAGTGGTACTTAAAAAGCAAAATAGACTTTGGGCGTGAGATGAAAAATCGTTAGACTTGGTGTTTGTTAACTAACAATGGGCCGCAGTTACGTGTCGCAACGGGAGTGTCGTTTATGCCATCTTACTGTTACTTAGTGCCTAGAAAACCCCCACCTTAACTCAGCTGGCCCGTTTCTTAACAAGCGACCTCTCGCCGCTTGCGTCATAGGAGACTGCGAACACCCGCACGTCGAGGAAATGAGACTGGAGAAAGGTTTCTATGCACTTCTCAGATGCCTGGAATTTGTCCACAATCAAACATGCGGCAACCACTGCGCACGCATTTTAACAGTATTTCTTTTTTATTAATGGTGTGAGTATAAATAACAACGTCGTTTCCTTTGTGTACTAACGCATGCTGAGTCAGAGCTTAGCTCTATCTAGTCCCACCCGCTGATCTAAAATAAGAAGACCAGCTTATGGTATTACTTTTGAAATCGGCATAAATGAGTTACACGCGTGGTAATGTTGCTACTGTAGCTCACACGTACGGCTGCCTTGTGGTGTATGTCGGCAACTTAACATCATCGGAAATTAGATTCAACTCGCTCATGATCAATCATTTTCTTACGTTAAATTATGAATAAATGTCTGATGCTCAACCACGTACGCTTGCGTGAACAAGTCATGAAACATCACACTGACACGCATACCCGTTCGCACACCTGCAGTAGGCGACGTATGTTCAAAGGACATTTAGCATTGTTCCATTGAGTAATATTCTTGAAGGGGAATTTTTTTTGAAAAAAAGAACAAAAATTTTAATTAGAATAATAATGAGGAAGTAGGAAATAACAGGGACATGATTTGCAATAAAACTTAAGATTCACAAGATAAGCTATGGCTTTGTGTATTAGTATTGACGCTTTTATCACTTTCAGAAGACCATTCTGGGCAAAGTGAGAATTTCAATCAGATAACACTAACTTTTCATCTGTGAAATGGAACCTTTTGCAAAGACATTAAATTTTACAGAAACAGAGAAAATAGGAAATTCCCCCCCCCCTCTCTCTCTCTCTCTCTCTCTCTGTGTGTGTGTGTGTGTGTGTGTGTGTTTGTGTGTATGTATGTGTGTGTGTGTTATCACCGTAAAACACATCAAAAAACTATAGCCGCAAGAACCACATTCCTGACTACTGCAGGGAAGTTTATGTTGTCAATTAATTTCGGTCGCTTTCATAAAACCGTCCGTGATTGAAGAGCTATGATGCTACGTCTTTAATTTAATGGAGTCTCGCGTACGTTTGTTTACTAATTGGTTCACTTTTGAAGATGCAATCAACGTTCCCTCGGGCATGAATGATGTGAAGGTTTCCACCGTAAGAACGACTCTCATTTGTGACGGTCGTACATATTTTTCCATTTGGCCTGGAATATATTGAGTCTAAGCGTTAAATAAGAGATATTGCGACAGGTCACTCCGTGAAGCAGAGACAGAACCAATTGGAGATATTGGATTGCGAGTAATAAACTAGTGATTAATAACGCAGCTCTGGTTTTATCGTCTCAATTCACTGTACTATCAATCTCCAGGCTTGATTAAGATTGTACCATAAAGGGATCAATTAGGGGAGAGAAAGCAATGATTGTACTTTTAATCATGGGATACCTCGTTCTCACTTGTACATGTAGTAGTCGTCTTTTCCGTTCGTACATCTCTCTCTCTCTCTCTCTCTCTCGTTGTCACACATACACATAACTATTTCACTGTGCACACACTCCACACCCAAATTATGTGCACAAGTCAACACATACCTACACATATGCTAGTGCGAGTATACATCAAGGGGTTTGAACTCCCAAGAAGCATTGATAACCCTGATATTTTGTCTTTTTCACACAAATAACACTTAAAATAATATCTTAACCGAACAACAACATACCTTGGCTTTCTTCGCTCCAAAAGTGCCAATGAAATATAGCAAAGTTGCTGTGCTGGTGTATGCGGTCAGATTCAGTGAACCTATCGATGCATACTAAAATCGGCCGAATCGAGGCATAAGACTACGTTCAGCGCCTTTGCTTGTGAGTTCAACCCCCTCCCCCCTTGTACATGCACGCGTGTATACTTATTGATGCATTTTTAATATACAAAAAATTGTATAACATATATATATATATATATATATATATATATATATATATATATATATATATATATATATATATATATATTCAGCATTTGACGTGAACTGGAATATGCCCCTTGTTCTGAAATTAAAGTCAATGGTCGACTGACCGTTGCAAACTCTGGACTTAATTGAAGTTGCCACATGGACTCAAAACGCTTCGGTACAGGTACCTAGCTGATGTTAGTTATAGATTGACACGAACTTAACTAGTTCTACTACATGTAGTTCTGCCTTAGCTATAGCTTGGTCATGGACTGCATTTAGGTAACGTACACGATTTGGTATTTATTGAGTTCTCCTTCTAGCTTTTTTTTCTTATATTGATGGTATCTAAATGATTTTCAGGGACAAAGTGTGATGCTTCAAAAACTAATACGCTGTTTGATGAGATATCAAATCGAAATGAACTAACAGACGCGGAAAGGTGTTTATTGAGTTGTTCTTTATTTCCCCCACTTTTTTTGTTTTATAACCTTTCATACGAGTTCGTCTATTTCCGTCTCATCGATGCATATTAACATCCAACACCCACCCTGGTCATTCACCTATAACCAGCATATGCAGTGACGCGGTTTCAGTGACTGAAAACGATATTTGGGAGCTGGCTCTAGAGGAGGGATTCCCAAACCAATGCAAAACTGAAGGCTGTTTACCATTAAGAGAAGAGATAATTGAATACCCGGTGGCTCAATCCATTTTCTGAATTCTGGTTGCAGGGCGAATACCAAGCAGTGGTCCTTAGATCATTAAAAGTAGTGATTTGCAATTCATTAACTTGCAAACGTGTCCCATTTCGACGATTTACTGGGGACACTTAATAGCCTCGACTGACCTACTGAAATTTCCACTTAAATGAGTATTCCCTATTTGATTGGAAGATAAAGTTGACACACTGTTTGAACCTTAGCCGCCGCTTATGTTTTAAACATGCCCTATCGCCACCTTTTATCGCGTCCTATTGAATTTATAGCATGTAAGGTGAACTTGCCACCTTGGCAAAATTTCATATCGCAAAACCAATCAACGCCAAATGCTAAATTGTCATTCTCTTGCTGATATATTGGAAGGAGTGATAGCCCCATTTCCCTGACGAAAATGTTTGTGTCAAAATAATGAAAGTTTGCTGCAATTGATGATTTTATTGTATTATCAGTAGTAGTTTATCGTATTTGTAAGCATTACCATGGGGTATATTTTTGTGATGGTAAGGATAAAAAAATCCAATCGCCTATTACTTTTGCGATCAATTCTGCTATTTCTTTGCATATAAAAAGGTGGGTTGTGGACGTATACATGCGTGCATGTAAGAATCATAGTGTGCGCGTGTGTGACAGAGAGTTGTTTAGTCTTCATCTGCATATGTCAAGAAAAAGCATTGTTTTGTAATAAAACATATGGTGCACATAATGCCAGGTGCAGCCTCTGATCAGAAAAATCTAACTTTTTTATAGATTCATTTATTTATTTATTTATAGTATTTATTTATAGATATTTACAAAAAAAATGTACGTTTTGTATGTCACTTAGTAAGCAGCGCCACCTTTGTCAAGAGCAGCGGTAAATATTTATTCCTGTTCCTTCATCGTACCGCTCTCTTGAGAACTGATCCAAAGTCTACAGGTTTGGCATTAAGGCAAAAAGATCAATATTTGAAACAGACTTTAAGTCAACTAGGTACTGATTGATGAAAGATAGCGAGATTGTTCGCGAGTAGATTGTAGACAAATTAAACTGAAACGAGTGTCTTTGGGGAGGCTTTGTTTCTCTTGTAGGATTGTTCTTTGAATGAAATGAGTATAAACAAAGATTAGTGTGTCTTGTAGAGCGTGAACCCAGGTTTGCGATCTGTGACACTTGTACGCATATCAATATTCCCTTGGGTATGAGTGAGTGGCATTTAATTTTGGAGCAAACGCTCTCACCGGCTTCTCAATCAATTTTCATCATTTTTATGTTCTTTGTCTTTGGGTGATGTTTTGCCAGAATTTGTTTTTAAGATACGATCGTTTAGGCATTGCGTTCCAACCTAAGTCAAGATGCAAGATAAAGTTGTTAGTCTAACATGTGGAATGACATTACAATGACCGCCTTAATACCATAAAACACCACTT
>NW_019776138.1:27587-90528 GCF_001039355.2 Lingula anatina | reverse complement strand
CAAAAAAAAAAAAAAAAAAAAAAAAAAAAAAAGGAAAAAGAAAAAAAAAAGCACGCGGTTTCAAGGTTTTCGTGGGTACAGTGTGACAATATCAGGATGTCGACCTGTACATAGAAAATATACCATGTAAGTTTGTTGATGTTGACTACCTTTATAAGTTCTTTATTTGATGCTGTGGTGGGAAAATGGATTCGATTCTATAAAGCGTGTGCATTATTTCCCCAAGGTGTGCGACAGTCAGTTTATTTAATTTGTAGGAACGTTGCTCTCTAAAATGGGTGGAAAACAAATGAAAACACCCGTGTCAGGACGCCCGGGCCGGAGGCATAGTTGATAAAGATTGAATTCAAGTTGGCCATTGGGTTCCATATGGGTTCCATGATGGGTTGGCATAGATGCCAAACAAGGCTGGTATACTAGGTGGGTTGAACCTAGGACCTCAGACGAAGTTTCGAATATAAACATATAAGAAATATAAACATATAAGAAACTTATGGCCAAACCGAAGACCCAGGGGGCAACTTGTCCACCATTTACACAAGTGGTCCCCGA
The DNA here is from genome assembly GCF_001039355.2 of Lingula anatina. Next base: position 89,976 of record NW_019776138.1, on the reverse strand, counting down.
CTGGTAGGAATTCTCTCATGCCATCCCTCTTTATCACTGCCCCATTGAAAGTGGATGCAGCCCCCCTTCACACACACCACCACCACCACCACCACCAACAACAACAACAACAACACCCTCTCGCTCTCTCATGTCATTATTTTTCTATGGTATTCATATATTTAGTGACGTGCATCATCTAAGACATCATGCGCCAGACCTCAAAGCCGAAAATGACAAAGAAAGTTTTTCAAGGTGTTTCTGTTTAAAATGATGTAAGTATTTTTTAACATCGCCAGTTTCCAACAAAAACTTTTGAAGCAATATCAAAATGTCTCTTAACACGCACCATGCCATTTCTTCAAGCCGTTTTAATCGGTTCTCTTCGGCAACATGTTACGGACTCGGTAGCAGTGATAAATGACATGCAGATTAACCAGACTGTAGTCAACATATTTGAAGTGGATTTCGACAGCTTGTGCTTCAGGGGCTTTTTCACTTCAGACGGTTGATAATCAAACAAAGACCCAAGATTTATGATTTCCACATTTATAAAACAGAGATTTTACAGATTACTTTGTCTGTTTTGGTGCACTGTTCTTGGTTCTTTTAGAGCATTTTAGTAGCTGCATTCGTAATAACAGCTTAAGCTGAGTGATAATACAAACATGCCAGACCGCATATACAACGGTTATTACTTTTTGTTAATACTTGTAGGAAAAAAGGACCTTTGTTTTTTGCTTTCTTATTGTCTTGACACATTGGACGCCTTGAGCTTAATCACACATCGGTGAGTGTGCTGCATACAAAACAAATAAGATTGTCTAGATGGCTTTATTTAGGACCAAATGTTGGATACTTTAGAACTAATAACAAAGCGTTATTCCGACGCAGTACATATTTCTTGCTTATTTTAATAAGCATAATAAAACATATTAACTAAGCTAACTTTCAACTAAGGGGGAATTATGAAATCTAATACACCTTAAAGGATTCGACAAAAATGGGTTGTTCGGCAAGTTGATTGCATATCTGAAAGAATAAATCTAATGGTTGTATAAGTGAGATAGTAGAGTCAATAGCCTATGGAGCTCTAGTGGCCATACAAAATGCACAATTTCATACATCTTGAAAAGATACAAGTATAAACTTTTGTTAAGAACAGTCTGGGTAAAAGATGCCAAACATTATTTTCATTGTTCAAGTGTCTCAATTTCTTAATACAAACTATCAGTCATTTGATATAGGTAATCATCTTGTTCCTCGCGTGATTCCATCATTATTGCAACCATTCAGTAAAGATGTCGGTTCCATGCTCCTCATGGAACAGGATGTGGCAGTTGTCGATGACGAGTCTTCGCTCTTTATCTTTGTTTCTTAACCTGTTTAAATGCCATGTCTATTTAATCTGACTTTTTACCGAACTGAAAAGGGTTAGATTGGCCCTATGAACTGCATATAGTTGCATACCGCAATACTTTGTTCAAGAAACGAAAAAAAGAAAAAACGCAAAAACACGCTTCACTGAAATTTTCTATCACACACACTAGCTCACACTCTTTCACATTTACATTTACATTTATTTATCTAAAAGCTGATATAAGGTCACCAGAGAGTCAATTATGCAAAGTACTTAACAGTGCCAACAAAGATAATTTTTTCTGCCTTTCCAATTTTATAACAAAATCATTCAAAAAAAAAAAAAAAGAAATTAAGTGGTTGCTTGGTAACTCTTAGCATATTCCTAGAATAATGTCAGTGTATCGTCCCACTGTTGTGAGCAGTGACTCGGAAGTGGGACTGAACATGGCACACGGTTAAAAGTCACAATATTTATATCTATGTACGTATGTAACTGCATTGTTTATCTATCTATTTCTTTATGTAATTGTAGTTCTCCCTCCCTTCATTGTAAGTTTGAACTGTCCCATATTGTATACCATATGATATAGCCATATGCTCGATTTGTGTTTATGGTAAATTTATAATCCCACCAAAATGTTAGATCTCACCGCCTAGCTTGAACATTTTATTAGTAACGAAACTAGTACATCTGTTCATTATATACAAAAATAAATTGAGAAGAATTTCATCAGCTGTGTACATGTTAAGTTACAAGAATGATGTGATTTTTTCTTCAGACAACAGCTAATATTGAGATATTTCGATGTCTATCAGGACATCTTCAGGGAATGAGGGTATCCAGGTGAATAGCCTCTACTTAGGAGGTGTAATTGCCCCCCCCCCCTATTGTCTTAGGAAAGGGAGGTAAAGGTCAAGGAGGATGGCACCATCATTTCTGTTGAGACTGGCCCCTGTCTTTTTGATGTGGATGGCTTCTAGGACTTTTCTGTAATGTTCCCTTGGTTCACTGTCAATCACCTTGATTTTGTCGATTATAGGACCAGTGAAACGGGATGATCAGTGTCAGAGAGAATAGCCGAACACCAAAAATCGGTCAATAATAGAGACAGCAAGTCAGCATTAAGTCAGCATGAGGAACGACATAAAGTAGCATATGGTCCTATAATCGACAAAATCAAGGTGATTGGATAAATGACGTTACTAAGCAGGAAACAGCAAAAAATAATTAATTATGGGACTAACAGTGTACATACACTTTACAGCATAGCAAGAAACAAACACATACCTTTATTAATTAGCATGGATATTTAGAGTGATTTCAGAACAGCGGACAAACAGATCCGCGGGTCAAATATGGCGACTCACTTAAAAGCTAATTAATTCCCGATTAGACACTGAATAGATTCCCCACGGGGATTACGCAACGCGCTATCAAGCGGGTCTGCCATATTTGATCTGCGGATGTTTCAGTTCGCTGTTCTGAATGCGCTCTTGTGCGCTCTTGTACTAAGACCCCATTTCCAGAGATTTGATCGATCTACTTTAGATCGACCTAACTCCCTGGGGGTTCACGCTAAATAGCTGTCAGCCGGGCAGACACGAAAGTTAATTACCCCCTTACAGCTTGTAGTAGGCGGGACGGACATTTAAGACGGATTATCTGACAGTTATCAAGTGAGACTCCCCGCGGGGATAGATCGATCTAAAAGCTCTGGGAATACAGCCTAAGACCGATGTGGCTCCACAATATAGACTGGGGTATATGATCCGTACGTTTCAAGAGTTGCGTAAAAGATCCCAAATGTCTGCACTCTCTCATTTGGGTTGGGAATATGTGTTATATTATATTATATTATATTATATTATATTATATTATATTATATTATATTATATTATATTATGGTTAGAGTTTAGGGTTAGGGTTATTATATTTATCTCTCGTAAGGAAGACTGCGTCTCTTCCGGTAACATATAGATAGAGAATTTGGATATGTTTCTGTAATGTCGGGTGTATTGTTTTAGGCCGACCCAAGTAGGAATTCGGACCTAAATCAACGTCGTATGTGATATTGTTTAAATAAAAACCAAACATAAGATTCCTCTCAGTATTGACATTCATATTTTCTCTCACATTTCTCTCTCATTCCTAAAGCATATACGTCCACATGTTTTGTACATGTGGGAATTCCCAAAATACAAGAACTATTGTCTCCTTGGCAATGTTATGTAGCTAGCATTAATGGGATTTTTTATTTATTTTCATTAAATATGAGTTTTTGCAAAAGATTATGCAGTTTATTCTGAACTACAGTATCTTTTATTTGGTATCATCTGTCTCGTTGAAATCATTATATATTTTAATATATTTTAAAATGTCATCTATTTTATGTTATTTCTTCACAGTCTTTGTGCCATTTGTCTGTTGCTTTTTTTCGAGTTTTTAGGGGTAATTATGATAGAAATATCTTGCCGGTTGCGAAATGCTGTTTATTGTATTGACGTTTTCCTTGCATAGTTTGTATAGATATTTACCGTTAGTCAAAACAGAATTTCACCATTGAGCTTGGATACTATTTGGATACACATGTAGTCTAAAAAATTGACATTTACCTGCTTGTACACTTATTTGCTGGTAAACGTTTCGTTTATGTGATCATATGTGGTAATTTATATTCTTATGGAGAATTCACATTTAGTTTCTTTTCCACCATTCAAAAGCCTGTGTTGCGACGACTGCTCCGTCAGCACTATCGTACGGGTTGATAGCTTGGTTCACGCGAAAGTTCGTAGTTTTCCCGAGAATCTCGACTGTGACGTCAACGTTGGACCACTTTCCGGAAGTTGGAACGAAGTTGGCTTGGTCGTAGGAGGCCTGAAATGTGTTTTTAAAGATTCGATGAAAGATTTTATCTGGTATATAGTTGTAAACATATCTTACATGATAAAGTAAAAGATAATGCCTGATTGAGAGTCGATACTCTAGACTTTACAAAAGTAACCCTAGGGTCCTCTTTGCAACCTGACTGATCACATCATATTAGTCCTATGGATAATTAGTCCTACTGAATATTTTATATATGTTTTTATTACTTTGATCATCATATTAGTACAGGCAATGCTTGTTACCTTTGTTTCAAGACAGTTTATTTGTGGGGCTACATATATATATATATAATAAAAGCGGTCTTAAATTAGCTAAAATTAGCCTTAAATTAGCCCATTCCCTGNGACCCTATGAACTGCATATAGTTGCATACCGCAATACTTTGTTCAAGAAACGAAAAAAAGAAAAAACCCAAAAACACGCTCCACTTAAATTTTCTATCACACACACTAGCTCACACTCTTTCACATTTACATTTACATTTATTTATCTAAAAGCTGATATAAGGTCACCAGAGAGTCAATTATGCAAAGTACTTAACAGTACCAACAAAGATAATTTTTTCTGCCTCTTCAATTTTATAACAAAATCATTCAAGAAAAGAAATTAAGTGGTAGCTTGGTAACTCTTAGCATATTCCTTGAATAATGTCAGTGTACCGTCCCAATGTTGTGAGCAGTGACTCGGAAGTGGGACTGAACATGGCACATGGTCAAAAGTCACAATATTTATATCTTTGTATGTAACTGCATTGTTTATCTATCTATTTCTTTATGTAATTGTAGCTCTCCCTCCCTTCCTTGTAAGTTTGAACTGTCCCATATTGTGTACCATATGATATAGCCATATGCTCGATTTGTGTTTATGGTAAATTTATAATCCCACCAAAATGTCAGATCTCACCGCCTAGCTTGAACATTTTATTAGTAACTAAACTAGTACATCTGTTCATTATATACAAAAATAAATTGAGGAGAATTTCATCAGCTGTGTTAAGTTATAAGAATGATGTGATTTTTTTCTTCAGACAACAGCTAATATTGAGATATTTCGATGTCTATCAGGACATCTTCTTCAGGGAATGAGGCTATCCAGGTGAATAGCCTCTACTCAGGAGGTGTAATTGCCCCCCCCCCCCCCCCACATTGTCTTAGGAAAGGGAGGTAGAGGTCAGGGAGGATGGCACCATCATTTCTGTTGAGACTGGCCCCTGTCTTTTTGATGTGGCTTCTAGGACTTTTCTGTAATTTTCCCTTGGTTCACTGTCAATCACCTCGATTTTGTCGATTATAGGACCAGTGGAACGGGATGATCAGTGTCAGAGAGAATAGCCGAACACCAAAAATCGGTCAATAATAGAGACAGCAAGTCAGCATTAAGCCAGCATGAGGAACAATCCGGACATAAAGTAGCATATGGTCCTATAATCAAGGTGATTGGATAAATGACGCACTCTCTCATTTGGGTTGGGAATATGTGTTATATTATATTATATTATATTATATTATATTATATTATATTATATTATATTATATTATATTTATCTCTCGTAAGGAAGACTGCATCTCTTCCGGTAACATATAGATAGAGAATTTGGATATGTTTCTGTAATGTCGGGTGTATTGTTTTAGGCCGACCCAAGTAGGAATTCGGACCTAAATCAACGTCGTATGTGATATTGTTTAAATAAAAACCAAACATAAGATTCCTTTCAGTATTGACATTCATATTTTCTCTCACATTTCTCTCTCATTCCTAAAGCATATACGTCCACATGTTTTGTACATGTGGGAATTCCCAAAATACAAGAACTATTGCCTCCTTGACAATGTTATGTAGCTAGCATTAAAGGGATTTATCTTTATTTATTTTCATTAAATATGAGTTTTTGCAAAAGATTATGCAGTTTATCCTGAACTACAGTATCTTATATTTGGTATCATCTGTCTCGTTGAAAACATTATATATTTTAATATATCTTAAAATGTCATCTCTTTTATATTATTTCTTCTTAGTCTTTGTGCCATTTGTCTGTTGCTTTTTTTCGAGTTTTTAGAGGTAATTATGATAGAAATATCTTGCCGGTTGCGAAATGCTGTTTATTGTATTGACGTTTTCCTTGCATAGTTTGTATAGATATTTACCGTTAGTCAAAACAGAATTTCACCATTGAGCTTGGATACTATTTGGATACACATGTAGTCTAAAAAATTGACATTTAGCTGCTAGTACACTTATTTGCTGGTAAACGTTTCGTTTATGTGATCATATGTGGTAATTTATATTCTTATGGAGAATTCACATTTAGTTTCTTTTCCACCATTCAAAAGCCTGTGTTGCGACGACTGCTCCGTCAGCACTATCGTACGGGTTGATAGCTTGGTTCACGCGAAAGTTCGTAGTTTTCCCGAGAATCTCGACTGTGACGTCAACGTTGGACCACTTTCCGGAAGTTGGAACGAAGTTTGCTTGGTCGTAGGAGGCCTGAAATGCGTTTTTTAAGATTCGCTGAAAGATTTTATCTGGTATATAGTTGTAAACATATCTTACATGATTAAGTAAAAGATAATGCCTGATTGAGAGTCGATACTCTAGACTTTACAAAAGTAACCCTAGGGTCTTCTTTGCAACCTGACTGATCACTTCATAATAGTCCTATGGATAATTAGTCCTATTGGATATTTTATATATGTTTTTATTACTTTGATCATCATATTAGTACAGGCAATGCTTGTTACCTTTGTTACAAGACAGTTTATTTGTGGGGCTACATATATATAATAAAAGCGGCCTTAAATTAGCCAAAACTCGAACGACACATTCCCTGTGCTGTTTGTTTACTTTGTACAGATAATGGCGTGATTTTTTGTGGTAATTTGAGATGGGACAAACAAACTAATCCTTAAACAAAACGATACCAGAAACAACTTGGAAAGCAAGTGCATCTAAGATTTCAAGTGTAGATCACAGTTGAACGCTTGTATAAAAAGGTTTAGAATAACCCTTACGCATTAAATTCGACGAAAGCGCCCCATTCACTCGTATCAGGCGCTGACATAAACGGTGTGGCAGAGAAGCCTTACAATAACCAATAGAAAAGTACATAGATACCGTTCTCCTTTGTGGGACATTTTGTAATGTAATTTACCTTCATCAGAGCAATGAGGTGAGAACGCTAAGTTTAGATTGACGTCATTGTCACGTGGTGTTGCACGCAAAAAGGGTACCTTGGCATTAGAGTATCGTACTAGGTCTACATATACTTACTGCCTTGACTCTGTAGTTGGCGTTTTGTGTAGGCACCTTAGCTAACCAGCTGTAGGTGTTTCTGGCACTTTCATAGGCAACGCGTGCCGATGAGTACCCTGGGCAAGCTAGATAGAGAATAATTTAATGAGGATTATTACACAATTTTTGACTACATTTAAACTTACATGTACCTTACAATGCCCATTAATGTTTAGAAGGCATTGTAATTTCAAACATTGTTTAAAACGTTGTGTGTGTGACCAGAAAATGTCAGGAAATTTAGGTACATGTAAATACACCAGTAAGAGAGAGAGAGAGAGAGAGAGAGAGAGAGAGAGAGAGAGAGAGTAGATTTCAAACAAGTGCCACCTATCTTAACTATTTTACCCATGTAAGCATTCTGTGGTCAATTCAGAAGACAATTGTTCATTTTGCACATCTTGATTAGCATCACAGGCACTGACTGATAATCATAAATATTTAAGTTTTGATTAACCAACGGTCAATGACCGCTTTATTACGATGCAGATGTCGTTTAAAATGCAGTACTAAATTAATAAAACAGGGGCCAAAAAGAGTGCCTTCCATTGAAGAATGCGATTGCTGTGTCAACACTCAATTTAAATGTGTTAGTTGAGAACCTTACCGTTATTTGCATTCACGTTACACCAGGAGCATTGATCCTGGTACTTCTTGCAGGCTTCCCCGGCATTTCTCTCGATTTCACCACAAGAGGGCTCTGCGCGCTTGGCAAGGGATCTGCGTTTCCCCCATCCTGTTGCCAAATAAAAGACTTATCTTTATGAATGGTGACTGCTCGTGGGTTATTTCAATAATATTGATATTAAAATATATTTATATGAATATCTATACTCTCTCTCTCTTTCGGTTACTTAAAACAACTTAATTATGAAAATATTATCTTATCTACCCACAAAAAAGATATGTATAAAGCAAAATATAGAAAAAACTAATTGAACAAACATGCATGGCTCTTAAATCAAACTTCAGGGTCAATACTTATTCAAAATGAAGTTAATCCCGAAAATACTTCTCTGTAAGTCACCTGAAAATACGTCTTTAATGCCTCCAATGACTTTGTCAACGACCTGAAAGTCACAGGTTGGCGTTCGGGTTATTAAGAAAGTAATATTTATTCCCTATACATACACTTATAATGGAAATAAACACAATATAAACGTAAATGAGTACGCTAATAAGAATAACTTTATAATAAACTTGTATTAAGAAAGAGCGAAGTATACAAATACATCACCTCAAACTGAAAAAAAAGGAGAATGCACGCCCTTCATATGACATGCAAGCGCGGACAATTTTTTCAAGGCGCAAAGTCAGTCATCAAAAAGATGCTATAAAGCCGATTTAAAACCGATGATTCCATAGAAAATTACTTACGTCTTTAGCTTTACTGGCCACAGATCCTCCAAGGTCTCCAATTGTTTTGATGGCACCACTAAAGGTCAGCTCTCTGTGTAGGTAAAATTACATAATGTTGAGCACATTCCTATGGGAGACCTTTCACATGGTCTCCCATGGAGGAAAACATCCACATGTTATGGTTCACACGCCTTAGCTAAGCTGTCCCATAACTGAAAGCTGATAACTGAAGCAGATGATAGCTTTGAGTCCGTTCCTTTAGTTGAAATCTTAGATAAACTTTAGTTGAAATCTTGCCTTAACTTTAAGATGTAATCTTCAGGGTTCTAATTAAAATGTATGTGATTGTACTCCACATAAAGGTTTTATAGCCAAAATGTATTTTACAAAGAGTGCATAATGCTATAGACCGAAACCTGCTAAAATCTAGTGAGATACGGCTGATTATTACTTTGTCTTAGTAGACTTAATATTTTGGTCTTGGGTGTCTACTTAGAAGCCGTCATGGCATGGGTTCTGGTAATGCAGGCAGTTGCAGACTGGATTATAATTGACACGCGCGACATACCGTGCGTTGATAGCAGTCGGCATGCACTGGATTTGCCAGAATTTAGATATGGTTTTGACATAATGAACACTATTGGAATACCTCCTCCATTTTTGCTGCACTCTTTTAAAACATCTTTAACTTGGCCTTAAATCTCAAACTGGAAAGCTGAAAACTGAATATGTCATTTTTTTGCCTGAGATGAGGAGACATCCATCGTACTGAGTAACGTTGCTAGGGAGCACTTGCACAGAGGAGCTGAAAAGTTTTTACTTTTTTTTAATTTAAGACTTTTTCAGTTCAAGATATATCAAAATAGGTCCTCTAAAAGTACATGCTGGGATGAAACAAGAGCTATGTCTGTCTTGCAATAAAAATTAAAACTGGTAAACTCATCAATTTAATTGGAATAGAATTATTTAATCTTGGCTCAAATCAGACGAAACTTTTTGGTTTAAAGGATAATTCCACTTTAAAGTTAAAGTTTTTTAAACCTCAGCCTCCCTCCCTAAATAACCAATTAACCAACCGGATTCTTGGTCGAAATCATTAATGGTAGATACTACACTATGAAAAAGGGTATCAGTTTCTCCTGGCTTAATGGCTGCAGGCATTTAGCAAACAAGTAGCAAGTTTCCACATTTACCTGTTACAAGACTTGGCTTTCGCTTTGCATTTGTCAACGATGCATGGAACGCAGATTTTCTCCTGGTTAGTTTTAATGAGGTTTTGGCAGGTTGTCGTAGCGGACTGGAAGCTACTCTCCTTGGCCTTGTAGTCGTTGTTGGCTGCTTGGATTTGAGTCACAATGTACTGGCCCCCAGACGACGTCAGAGCTGGAGAAATCAGGAATAATTGTTAATCAAACGTACAACAAACATATTTCTGAAAATTGCACGGTTTTGCTAATTATTTAGTCAGTGTAAGTGAGAAGCTGCGGTAAGCTTTATTTCAAATGCATGAATATAAATAGAAATACAGGAAGAATCATGCAATCCGCTTGATATCAAATAAAACATTAAAAAAAATAATCGAAATATCAAATATATATATATAATGCAAGGTCATTAAAAATCAGGTTGTCCGATCTTATGGGAAGCAGCCATATGGCACTTAAAAAGCCAGCCTGTTTAGAACATAAAACAAGCAAGTTATTTACGACCGCAATATTAACTTTTTTAAATTAGTACCGCTAAGTATTGATATTCTAAAAGTTTTTTCTCTCATTGGAGAGACGAATCTATTACGACACTCACGCCCTAGAAAGTTACTGCTAAGCTGCGTCACTTGCCCCAGGACACATGGCAGCAAAAGACAGGAGGCAAACACGACCTTCATCTCGAGTTTCTGAAACTGCAATGAAATAAGTTTTGTTATATGTGTGATGTGCAAATCTATGACTAGCCTACACCCCCCCCCCCCCAACAAAACACCTAGTTAAATGAAAGAAAATATCGTAACGTTACTTTAGTTCCATAGAGTTTAAGTAAAAACCTCAGTAGAAATGCGGTGTACGTAACCGTATCTATAGTTCAAACTATAATCCTGTGTACACGCAGTGAGGTTGGCATATGTGTGAAGGACAATCCAAATCCTAATATTAACAGGGTCGTGCCTTTGGGGTTGGGTTTAAGTTAGAGGTGTGCCGAGATAATACACGAAATATAATTATTCAATATAAAATTGAGGTCCTCTACAACTATGAGCGGGTAGAGACAAGGGGTTCAATGGAAACAAAAAGGTTTCAGAAGAGAGGCAGCAGCGTTGCCATGGTGGTTCAAAGTTTGCCATGGAGGGGCATGGGAGATACAATGGAAGAAGACAGAAACATCGTCTTGATTTGCGATTCACCACCGCATCTAGTACATGCCCACCATTGACTGGCCATCGTGCATCCATTCTGGTACCACGGCGATGTTTCTGCCTCCTTTCTGCCTTTTTAACCCACTCTTGAACTAATTTCTGCGATTGTTTTGAACACGTTACAAAAAATGTACAGCGACCATGGCGTTCACTGCGGCGTCTGAAAATCTCTTGCACAACACATGCACCACATGACCAACCAATGTGCCTCTTCTAAGTCTTCAACAGCGATGTTTGAAATATTTTAACTTATATTTAAATATTTTAACAACTGATAATAACTCGAACTAGAAAAGCACTCCGAGAGCGCAGACCTCCGACAAGGCAGCAATTTTTGATTATTATTGATTATTGATTGATTATTGGACCGGATCACCACCAAAAACTAATCATGTCTTCCTTGGCCCACTTCTGACAGTTCCTGAAAATTTCATCAAAATCGGTCCATAACTTTTTGAGTTATGTTGATGACAGACGGACAAACAGACAAACAGGGGTGAAAACAACTTCCTTGGCGGAGGTAAATATGACTACACGCAAACACACACTCACGCACACACACACACATACACTCTTCTGACATCAAAAGTTGGTGTAAATATGGCAGTTGTTTAATCCAAAGAATGGTTTTGTGATCCCTTTTGTTTCATTCTTTCTTTCTAACTATTTTTCTTCTTTATTGCTTGGATTGTGTAAATGTGATACTGAATCTTGGTTACACAAGATCAAAAAGTGTGTATTAATAACCAGCATAAGTATTTCAACAACTTTCCGATACAAAATGTCAAATGATATGATGATAGTAGATACCCGTTCGTGCATGAATGAATGTTTATCAAAATATGAAGCATTTTAATTCTTTTGTTTCTTATAAAGCTTCTGAGATGCAAAACACTTAAGTTACCAATTATAAATTTGCAATGAAAACATTTCGCATGTTTTTTACAAGAAAATTACGATTGAAATGCAGTGACATTAAAAAAACATCCTCTAACCATCCTATAACCTCTAATAAAATTGTTATCCTACTCTTAAAACATCACTAGTGTTTGAAACCTAATTAACATCATTTTTCTTCTGCTTTTGAAAAGGGGAAATACATGGCTAGATCTATGTATAAAAAGACGTACCACGTGCTTAGGACACCACGACTAAAACAGAATAAAAAATATACAAACGTGTATGTAGAAAAGGGAAACAAGGTTTGAGAAAAACTCTTTTAGGTCACAGAGAGAAGAAAAAAATGGAAAAAGTATAAAAAATAAATTATATGAGAAGTATATAGTTATGCATTTTAATATGCAAATCGTGCTTACCACAAGTAACTAATGTTGATATTAAGGGGGGTGGGAGAGAGAACGATGGTGAAGGGAGTGCTAAGGACACCCATATACCTCAATCCCAGTGTATGGACCTAGAACGTAAGCAGTCTCTATAGAATTAATCAAAAGAAACCAATCAGTCACTAATTCCCGTTGTCACTCACGTTTCAAAGGAGTGTGCGGTTAGTCACTGATCTCAAGCGTCCCATATGTTGACACAAACCCCCCTCCACGCCAACTCCCCAGTCCTATATAAAGGGCCAAGGACATAATGCATGCACATTTATCACGAAGAGAAAACAAACAGACAGGATGAAACTTCTCATACTGGCAGCTCTGGTGGCTGCAGCCTATGGCGCCTCCGTTCCAGTACCTGCTTCTATGTTTCCAGGTGAGTTTAGTCTTATCTCTTAGAGATATTTTCATTTTTGTCTTTTTTGTATATATCTGCGATTCAATCTTATGCAATTAATTGTTAAGCAGCTGTATTTCCACTGTGAACGGCATTTAGAGTCTAAAATTCTCCGCTCATATAAATTGTTGTGAAATTGCTCATCTTCCATAGGAAGCTATTGTTTCATTGATGTAAGGGTTTTTGTAAAATAAGTTCAATAAAAAATAAAAAAAATGAGAATAAACTATTATGACCTTTTGGATACAATACTTTTAACGTAATATATGAAGAGAGAGAGAGAGAGAGAGAATGTAACGTAATTTGAACGTCAAGAATCGTTCTGCAACATCAGATTCTTGTCATGTTCTCCAACTGCTAATCTCACATGGATTATCCGATCAAACCTCACCTTAGTCTCGTATGAGATGTTAAGAGGTTTAAAACTCAAGGGATGTTGTGGGCAAAACACTCCATTTCAATTTTTGGGTGCTTTGAAGCGATGAAATTGAAAGACTAGTTTTTTTTTTTAAATCACGCAAATGTCGTCCTTACTCCAGTGTTTTCCTCTTTCATTCTTACAAGTTAACAGGACCTTTTCGCACCAAATGTCGTGATATTCGCCTTAAAGGACAGAGCTAATAGGAACAAATCAATGGGAACCAAACCCTGCGTGTCGCAGCTGACTCTCTTGTGCATGACCTTGAGTGTGCTATCTGTCCCTTTCAGCTAGAGTCTCAAATCTAACAAAAGCACAAGAAAAAGAGATAAGAGTTTATTCAGCCAATTATAAAAATCGGAAATCATTTTGCTTTTGAAGCAAGTTTGATAATATACAGAGTAAAAGTAATACAATAGATAAATTAAGAATTTGGTTTTGAGATCAAATTAAAATGCGAAACTGCACTTGGATGAAAGCTGTTTAAAAAGCGTTTACTGCCTTTAAAAGGTAAAGTCAACTATTGCTTGGTAAAAACGAAAAAAGTGATGATGCAGGATGAGAATAGTCTTCCATGGCGTTAACAGTTCTTTTCTCCATTCTGTCTTTAAGAATATAATTCAGCTTGGGGAGATTCTGCCCGATAATCTTTATTGCAGTTTTTACAACGTTGGTTAGTTTCTTTCTATCCTCCTCAGTTGTTCTGCTATACAATATTATAATTCCGTACGCCAGGATCCTTGAATTACACACCTGTAAAAATCTACTAAAATAGGCACGCTATCAGTAAAAGTTTTCCATAACCTTAAAAATACTGTCTTTGCCGTGCCTTCTTTACACTCTTCGCAGTGTTATCTCTCCAATTCAATTTACTATTCAGGTGTTCAACCTATCAATCATATAATCAATTTTTTTAAAACCTTGTTTCTCATTTACGGTGTCTGTCGTTGTGTGATCAATCGGTGAATTGATTATTTGATTATTCACTAATTGATTGATTGTTTGATTGATTATATGTATTTAGCTGATTGATTGCTTCTGTTCATTCATTCTAACGCCACTATCACTCAGTTATACGTTTTTAAAAACTTTATTATTCCATAATCCAGCCATCCAAGCAGGAGGTGTGAAGGTACTGCAAACAGCCATCGTTGGCGTCCAGAGAAATTTCAACGCTTCCATCGAAGCTTTCAAGTCCGTCAACGTCACCTGTAACACTATCGTGAATAGGAAGATAGAAGAGTGCAAATCTTGCGTTACCACGTCCTGTGAAAACCGGTAACGCGAGTTCCATTTAATATTACCGTGCCCATTCCACATTAACGATACCATTAGTCTTTTGAAATATTTTTCTTAAGTCACGCGTTTTTAAAATTTGAAAGGCAATTAATTTCAACCATGATTTTTTAAAAAAGACCACATGAGAAAAATTCCGAGCTTGTTAACCGGTGTTTTGCAGTGTTCATCAATCGGAATTCGCTACTTGGCTCCATTTTTCGGAAATCTTTCTAGTCATCTCTAAATATTTCATATGTCGCTATGGATAAACAAAAACTGTCTATTACAGCGCTAAGCAGGCCTGCAAGCCTTCCGACTTCCAGCTTGTTTTGGCCAAGGGAATCGGATTCTTTGCCTCCGACATTCCCAATTTCTTCTCCAAGAGTCTGCCAAACTTCTTTGTTGACGACATTGGCGGCGGAGTTATAAAGCTTGGAAATGAAGTAGGAGATTTCTTTACTGGCACGGTAACTTTTTCTGTATTTTTTATTCAAGATAATTATTTTTTTCCTTTTTGATTTTTTATTCTTGTCTTTATTCAAGAATTCTACAATATGTAGAATTGTTCACAATACTGTCAAAAGGGCAAAAACATGTAGTGTTTTTTTTGCAGAATGATCCATAGTCCATATCAGGCCTACCCAACTACCAGACTCGGCACCTACGGATCCAGAATAAACCGGTATATCAGACCACACTACCCGTTTTCAAGGTGTGTGTCAGATCGCATTACAGAGTGTCATACCCCATCACAAATTTTGTAAGCCTACCTGTCATCCGGGTATCGCGCCTCGTTTTCGTCAAGTAGGAGTCGTATGAATACAACAACATGGAAATCCTCGGCTCATTCCGCGAGCTCCATTCTATTGTCGAGTGCGGAGACATCGGAGTAGTTCCGAGTGACAACATGGCGACAGACGACTCACTGAATCTCGTCCAGAAAATATTTAACCCCCGACAGAATATGCTTCCGCTATCAAAATAAGGTCTACTTTTCTAAATGAATATATAAGTTTGCAAGTTCTTATTTACAAAACATCATTGGCTATGTTCGAACCTAAATTTTATGTAAAAATTGCGGTAATGTCAGATTTTTAGCATAAACAGGGAAAATTGCAGCAGCGCATGAATCTAGATAAGATGCACTACTTTCCAACCCCGCTTTAGACCGCGGTGGAAGTGAAGAACAAAAGATTCAGACGTGGTGTAACTCGCATAACCGCACGTCTCGCATGAATGGACCCGTGGTCTAAATAAGATAGATCCCTCGTCAGCGAGGGTTATGTGACATCCACTCGTGCTTCGCACTCGTGTATGCCACATAACCCTCGCTGACTCGGGGTCTATCTATTACTACGATCATCGCTATCACATAGCGCACCAGGCAAAATCGGTGTGGTGGCTGATACTCTGTGATGCGATCTGGCACACACCTTGAAAACGGGTAGTGTGGTCTGATATACCGGTTTATTCTGGATCCGTAGGTGCCGAGTCTGGTAGTTGGTTAGGCCTGCGTATGAAAAAAGTTTTTTTTTTGCCAAAAGACGATTAATTATCTTACCTTAAACTACTTTGTTATTAGATAAGACCTGATGAATGAGTAACACGCCCGGTGAATTGATTGTTTATACATTTGTTGAATACATATTCCCAATATAAATTCCATGTCTGCTACTTCGGTGCTTTTCTGTCGCCTATCCGAAACATCTTTGATTGAATGTTTCTTTTCAATAATTCTTAAAATGATTAATCAAACTTTTTTCTCATATGTTAGATTGGAGGCGGTATTACCGACCTCGGCAACAATATCGCCGGCGGCTTCATTGACATCGGAAACGGTATTGCAGACATCGGAAAAAACCTTGGAAATGGCATTGTTGATTTTGGCAAAGGCATCGCAAACGGTATCGTCGATTTCGGTAATAAAATCGGTGACCTAGGAAATACCGTTGTTGATGGCATTGGTAATGGTATCGGTAAAATTGGAGATTTCTTCAGCGGCTTTGGAGATCTCTTCGGAAGTAAGTCTGAATATAATACAACTGAGCCGAAAGTTTAAAACATTTCATTGAAATATGTAGATCTGTAATTGTCCATTTTGTCTCAAAATTAAGCAAAACAAATATAATATAGCAAAAAGGAAGGACTTTGGACATATTTTATTGTTATGAATGGTTTAAACACCAATACTTGCGATATTTAAAACAGTGTGCTTTCTTGTTTAACGAAGCATATTCCATATGGAGTAACTATAAGTATTTGCGTTGAACAGTTCTGTATAATTACGTGTATCCACCTCTATGAAGAACAGATACAAGAATGTAGTGTAAAAACACTTCTCTAACAATAAAATGATAAATCTTAACACTTTAATATCCTTATTCAAGGGCGCCGTAGAGATGTTCACCACGAGATGGCCATGCACAAGCTGAATCGCATCATGCGCGCAGGAGAGCCCGGATGTGACGCCATCAAGAACGACGCCTCTAACGCGTGCAAATACTACATCAAAACCTGCACCCAGTGCGACATTGAAAAATCTCGAGGTAAATTATTGGAATGCTACTTCAACAATCAACATTGTTTGAAGGTTTATTTTTCTTTTATTAACATTTTGATAAAATGACAGCCTGCAATTCTTTTTTTTTTTCAAAATAGAGAGGGAGAAGAAATAAAAATTCGTAAATCAAAAGATTTTTCTCTTTTTTCTTTCTTATTTTGAATTTTAATTTTTGGAAATATTTTGCATCAATATTATATAAATATAAGGCAAGTAGTTTTTTCAGTAAGCTTTTGTTTCTTACAGTCCTTTACATTAGATACGCTGCATCGTAAAATTAAAATTCAAATTATTTCCTACAGATTGCCCTGGATACAAGACTGCCATGGAAAATCTGATCAAGGCCAACAATGACCGCCAGTGGCTCTCCAAGGTTAAAAAGAACAACTATGACATCCTCTCCGTAAGTAAAATATGCTCCTTTTTCAGTTTCTATCTACATACTAGTCTTTTAATAGGCAAATATGCCGTCTGATCTTTGTTAAACTTATTATAATCCTTTGGTAGAATGTTTGATTAATCTAGGACTGAACTGGACAGCGAGGAGTTTAGTTTTTGGAAAAAGTCCTGTTTCACAAATCACAAATTAACAATTCACACCCTCACATATTTATAGATATGGGCGTGTATAAGAGCCCAATGAAAATATGGGGGCAACGAATTCGAAATCTATGAGTACCTTCTTGATTACGAAATTTACTAAGAAAATCATTTTCCGCAGGTTACTTACGACCCAACCGCTTTCGACCCCGCTACCGGAGGCTTCAAAGGAGTCCAAGCCAGCGTGAACCTGTTCGGCAACGCTCTCTCCTTCACACTGGATACCAACCCCTTTGACCCCACCAAGGCCGGTCCCGCCATTGCCGCAAAGGCTGTTCTGAAACTCAGTGGAAGAGAATAGAGAACGGGTCCAGTGCGTGTGCTGTAAGGATTAAGTAATGATAATAATTGCACTATTATTTGCATTTACACAAAAAACACCAAAACAAATTACCCGTTTAGCAGTCGAGTCCACTTGGATTATGAACTGAGAGTGCCCATGATTTTTTTCTGTTAACAGAACCGCTAGCATGCTGCTGTTCCGAGGAGTTGGGGAGGTGGATGGGAGGGGGAGGGGGGAGGGGGTCCGAGATTTTGTTGATGGGTGTGTGTGTGTGTGTCTGTATGCGAGGGGGCGACAACCCAGGATAAGTGGTATTTACCACGCTTCGCTTTACATGTTTGATGTTTTTGGTCAGGAAGGATGGACTGAAAGGGCTGCTGCCTGTGCTTCCCACGACACCCTGTTGCAGAAGGATTATTACAGTCAACGTTTCAATTAACAGCAAACACTCATACGTTAAAAATATAATATATTTATACATTATATATATATATATATATATATATATATATATATAACTTGGATCGTCCGCTTGTGAAATCTGAAATTGACTCATGTGCCCATTTGGACATCGTGTGGAATGATTTCTAACAAAACGAACCAGACTTCTGATGTTAAAAATCCATTCTAGTGAAAATGTTCTTTGGAATTATTATATGTTGATGGTGTTCTGTAAAATATGCTACATTCCTCTTTCTTCTTGGTGATACAGAATCTTTTGATTGATTCAGGATATTTTCCAACGCCTTTCATTGTAATATTTAGAATTTTGGTTGTATGTGCGTATCTGGGACCTGCTTTTACAAAAGAGCCATAGCACGAAAACCAGGTGCATTAAAAAATTAATTTAAAATGTGATTGATTTGATCTTTTAGACAAACTTCACCAGATTTGTTCAACATGTTTATCTATTTTCTTTCAGGTAGAGCTACGAACCATGCCACACAGTCGAGCATATTAAGAAGCATTACTCCATTTTTCCATTTAATAAACCTGTGCTGGGCAATAAAATTATGATTTAAGTATATGTTTATGTCTGTTGCTTGGATTTCATGTCAAACATTTTATTGATTAAAATATCGGTCTTTAACCCATTCATCAGAGTAGTTATTCAATTCCTATTGTTCGTCACTATTATTTTTATAACAGCTTTCAAATATAATCAAGTCACATTAATACAGAGGCAGTCTCCACAAGGTTTGAAAACCATCCAATATTGTCTCCTTCTTACTGCCAACTATGGACTATATAACACAATAACGCAACATTTTTTAAAACAATTTATATACATTTATCTGTTCTTGCCTTGTATAATAGAGCATCACAGATAATTTCACTCCTTCTAGTCGAGATTCCCAAAATGTTTCCGAAAATCTGTGTATCTTTACTTTAAGAGGGTGGTGTCATGTTTACATGTTGATTTTTATTATGAAAATGCATCATAATCTACACATTGCTGAAATATTTTAACCCCTTCCCCCAAAATAGATAAAATAAATTAAGTAAAATTCGTACAAAGTCATTCTTCACATTTCCTTCTTTCTTCAAACTTTGTTCTTGTTCTCGAATTAGGGCTATTTAGTAAGTTAGAATTGGTGGGTTTGAGCACCTGCGCTGTTCTAACATAACAAAAGTTATCTGCTTGTGAATTATGAACTCTTAGAATAATAAAGACTAGAATGGTCATCATGAAAAAATTGCGTTACTGTTTATGTAATCAATTGTGTTTTATAAGATTAATACAGGGGCGGATCCAGGATTAATTGAAGAGGGGTCCGCGGATGCGAAGCTGACTTTACCCCCCCCCCCCCCTTGGCGTGGGGTTTGGGGCCTGCTCAAGGGCCCCGAAAGTTTTTTGATGGGGTTATTAGACCATCAACAAATGTTAAGGGAAGATTATTCTAACGTTCTACACTGCCACTGTCATCATCACTGATCCGAGAAACGTTGCCAACAAGTTCTATTAACGTATATAAATTTTGATGAAATTTACAAATTATACATTTTTGTTAATTTTGGCAAAAACACATGAACAAAGGATTTCACATTTTGCAACACTACAATTTGCACAATTTTAATCATCACCTCTAGTATTTAAACGTTCTAACAATGTTATAAAAATAAAAAGATATGTGTCGGTTATATTTACCAATAGTCTCGCCATACGCTGTCGGTTTTTAACGTTGGGCATCAAGCCTGTGTTACACGCTGTCTTAACTACACCTAGTGGCTGATTACAAATTGGGGTGGGGGTTAGTCGGCGACTAGATCAATGAGGATTTTACCCGAATTTGAAATTACCCGAAATTACCGACATGATGAAAAGCTTTAACAAAAATATAAAGTAGACTTCAATTTTGTAATAAGGTTTATCAAAATTATTAAAAAGGTGTTTTCAATTAATATTCAATTGATAGTTGATTGGCGTTTGTAATGAATTAATGGATTGTTTAAACTTCATTTTAGAAAATCCATTCCAATAAGTCGCTTACAAAGTCAGCTTACACAGGAGTAGTGAAAAGGTTTAGCAGTGACGACTTGACTGAAGCAAGGTTGTACAGTACGCAACGGTCATCTGATAGACGAGTTGGGGGGAGTCCATTCAATTGGAGGGATTAAGTGGAGAAAATCAACTCAATCTGAGGGATCTCAGGTGGGGCGTCTCCATTTCATTAGAGGGGTGACAGGTGGGGCGAGTCCATTGCATTAGAAGGGGTGACAGGTGGGGCCAGTCCATTGCATAAAAGGGGTGACAGGTGGGGCGAGTCCATTGCATAAAAGGGGTTACAGGTGGGGCGAGTCCATGGCATTAGAAGGGGTGACAGGTGGGGCGAGTCCATGGCATAAGAAGGGGTGACAGGTGGGGCGAGTCCATTGCAAAAAAAAAGGTGACAGGAGGGGTGAGTCCACTGCATTAGAAGGGGTGACAGGTGGGGCGAGTCATTTAATTATCCCAATTTGGTTCAGAGAACAGGAACTGAAAAAATTTTGTTTTACCCCCAGAAATCAAATTTTTTATCAATTTCAGCCGTATCCATTAGAAAGAACTAACTTGATTTAAGCTTACATCAGAATCATCAAACCTTTTCATTATTACGTTCAAATATCAAATTAAATATTTATACCAAGAATAGGCCGCCATATTAAAACAATTCACGATAGAAAAAGCCAAAACCCGTCAAAATAGGACCCTCCCTATATAAGACAATATAGGAAAATTATATCCAAACGAATTAGTTCCATATGCTACAGAACAAAAATCTCATGTGAATTTTTTAAAATCCAGGATTGGAAATTTATATAAATTTGAACTACAAAATGTAGGTTGTTGGAAACCATTTTAGATATTTTATTTCAGTGCGCTAAAACAGCTTAGAGGGGTTATTTAGAAAATACTGGTCATTTTACAACAATTTAAATTTTAGGTACCACAGAAAACCGTCAACCACAAAAACATTGACATAATTTACAGATCAGATTGAATTTGATAGTCCTCAAACACTAAAAATAACTCATTTTCCATTATGATTACTACTATCCTTATCACAATAATTTCATAACAAAGTGAAAAATAAATCGCCAAATTACAAAAGTTTTTTATTAAGTTTTCATATAATAGATGTACGAAGGAGCGTGGGTTCCTGTGTGTGAAATAAACAAAGGCTAGACTTCATAGGTTGCTTTCAGGCGGATGCTATGAAGAATCTCGTTGAGCTCCTGAAAAGATAAAATAATATTTACAACTTTGAACTAAACAGACAGGCTCTCTACATTCTAATAATGTATGCTATATCACAGGGCAGAGGACACATATAAATGGAATGGCGTGCACGATTATTGACTAGTCTGATGTTGAGATTCAGCTAGCGCAAAACCAAAATTATGAACTGGGATATGACTATTTGAGGCCTCTTGTTAAAAAAGTAACATTGATGGCACAAGCCGTTTCATTTGCAGGGTGGGTGAGGTTATTGCTACGACCGTTAATGTATTCTTCTTGATATGAAAAGTTATAACACGTGTTGTAGTACATGTTGACGCATTTCAGAGAAAGAGATCATTTACAAATTCTCTTCGAAAATTATAACAATTATTGCACATATATAATAAGTTTTCAATACAGTGACCCGTGTAATGGATGGACAACACACGGCACAATGGAGACGACAGGCTGTGTAAAATATGTATCTGTCAATCATTGTGCAATGAGCACGCGAAATCTGTGGAACAGCAGCTCAGAACGGTGACGAGCATCATCCAATTAATTAATTAGGGTAATAGGGTCTTCTTACATTTAAACACACACGACATTTTAATTAGGTCAAATTATTCAAAATTAATTGTCAAGGCCGGGGCACACAAAATGTTCCAACAGAGGGTTACAAAGTGCAGAAGATTTCAAGCAAACTTCGGTTATCATCAAAAGTCAGATTAATGCCTGAACATTTGGAGTCCCAATGCACTGTAAGCAATAATTATTACCATCCGAGTGACATAGAAGTAACAATGGAAACATAGTAAAAGGATTCATGTCTTAAATATTTGTCGTAAATACTTTTCTCATTCTTCTGCTCCTTTAGTATTTAATGGCTGTGGTTGATGAAGAAATAGTGATACTTACAAACATACATTTGCTTCCACGCCTTATAATAGCTCGACCTTCTGACTGCAGCACACATAGGCCTACTGTTGCGTCTACACCCGACTCTGTCTAACTGCCAAATGAGCATTCGGGAAGACAGCTTGCACTACTGAGTATGATGACCAACTTGTTGTTATGCAAATAACAACAGGTATAGCTCATTTTAGATGAGAGGTTGTTGCTGAAACTGTTCACGAATGTTAAATAAGCCCGGTGGTGATAGCTTCATATGCTCAAGTCGTGCAAATATTCGATGTCACATACGAAACTCTACAAGGACAAAAGTATCTAACTGAGCCTATTACACACATGTAGCCCAGGTGTAACAGGAATGGGAGTCCGCTAGAAACCATAGTCCGCTTCCCATTACTTTGTACCGGTGACATTCGTCCATAGGCCTATACTAACCCCAATTAACTCTAACCTGTACTAATCATATGGTAGCCCGGACTTCCATTCCTAGGACTTTCATTCCTGTTACACCTGTTTCCCCTATGTGAAAATTATTCGGAAAAATCAGCATTGGGTGTCATTCTTTGCACACACACACACACACACACACACACACACACACACAAATCGATTTATAAGGTCTACTGCCATGCTAGACCATGCTACGATACATTTTTGCTCAGTTAGGGGAATTGGCCTGCTGACTAAAATTAAATTTTCAGCATGAAGCCCACGTTCGCCATTCATGGAATCAGAAGTTAAACTTTTAAACCCGAACAAAGGCGCGAGACGTCAATGATGTATGAATCATATCATTTTGAATTTCTCATAGTCTCATATATAGGCCTATTTAACAATTTCAAGAGGGGAATATTGGTGTGATATGTTTTTCAGAAACCGAAGACCCCCTGACCCCCCTCTAAATCAGCCACTGTTGATAAATTATAAACTAGATGGTGTCGATGGGTAGCCATCCCCGCACTTCCCCATATTATCAAGAGCAGCTCACCCCTAGGGACCACTTACCACACACGCACGTACACACGCACGTACGCACACACATACATACACATCACTGCTTTATCCAAAGGTATTTAAAAATATAAATGTAAAAAATCTTTATAAATATAAAAATACATGTATGTACACTGGTGCACATATATATATATATATATATATATATATATATACGCTAAGAAACAGAAAAGAGAACAGAAAAGTTTTATATCCACATATTTGGATAAATAAAACATGAATAATGTTTTAGATAAATGAAAAATGATTACATAATAAAGTTTAAACTTCCTTACTCTAATGGTTTAGGGCAGATGGCAGAAATTACAATGTCTTAAGAATTTAGAATCAACCACCCCCAGGGTACAGCTCAACCCCCTGTGGCACTAAAATTCCAAAGTGCCCATGCACATCCCTGATGATGGGTCTACCAATTCCCAAAGTTTCAACTTCCTACCTGCAATATTCTAGGAGGAGATAGCGGAAATTACTAACAGACGCACGGACGCACGGACGGGCGAGATAACATGATCCCCGACTTTTGTCCCAAAAGTGCGGGGATAATTACAATGTTATAAGAATTTAGAATCAACCACCCCACGGGGACAGCCCAACTCCCTTGTGGCACTAAAATTCCAAAATGCCCATGCACATCCCTGATGATGGATCTTCCAATTTCTGTAGTTTCAATTTCCTATCTCTAACGGTCTAGGAGGAGATAGCAGAAATTACAATGTCATATGAATTTTGAATTCAGGGACAGCCCAACCCCCTGTGGCACTAAAATTCCAAAGTGCCCATGCACATCATATCCCTGAAGATGGGTCTACCAATTTCCAAAGTTTCAACTTCCTACCTGCAATAGTCTAGGAGGAGATAGCAGAAATTACAATGCTACAAGAATTTAGAATCAACCACCCCACGGGGACAGCCCAAATCCCTTGTGGCATTAAAATTCCAAAATGCCCATGTACATCCCTGATGATGGGTCTACCAATTCCCAAAGTTTCAGTTTCCTATCTCTAACGGTCTAGGAGGAGATGGCAGAAATTACAATGCCATAAGAATTTTGAATCAACTACCCCCCAGGGACAGCCCAACCTCCTGTTGCACTAAAATTCTTATGTGCCCATGCACATCCCTGATTATGGGTCTACCAATTCCCAAAGTTTCAACTTCCTACATGCAATGGTCTAGGAGGAGATAGCAGAAATTACTAACACACAGACGCACGGACGCACAGACGCATGATCCCCGACTTTTGTCCCAAAAGTGCGGGGATAATAAACAAATAAATAATTAATTAAAGCTCTTCTTAAAGTAATTAGATTGGCCTGCTATTTCACACTCACAAACAAAGATGGACAGCACTTTTTGATTAATTTATTATATTTTTAATTAATGTATTTATTTATCGAAAATGTTATTAATTGAGTTATCAGACAAAAAAATGAATACCCGGTCGTTTTTACCCCGTAATTCTTCTTTGAAAACTTGGACGAGAGTCCAAGCGAACAAAAGTCAAAACTGAAATGAATTCAAATTAAAAGAAAAATATTCAGGCTATTTCATGAATGTATAAATGAAAAAAGGAACATATGAAGTGACTAGGATCTGAGGAATGACTGACTGCCTGAGTGACAACACGGCTGAACTTGAAGAAATAAATTAGACCATAGAAGTAGAGTTCTCTACTTCCATGATTAGACCAACTCTAGCGCCGAGTTCGCGGGAGGTCACAGCCTCGATGTGGCATCCTTTGAAGATTTCAAGATGGTGGATAGCAGTCAGAATTTATGCATAGCAGACGAAGTTTGTACATATTAATATACTTCAATCTAAATGCCAACTGAAGGATGTTGGAGAGTTTGTGTCTAAACGAACATACACTATAGGATGGAGAGGTGATTGAAACTAATAATTACCTGACGAATTGACGCTGTTCCTCGTTTGACTTACTTTTCACTGAAATCTCAGTGCTAGTGCATAAAAATTACCAGAGTTATGGTAGCAAAGAAGCTGCTTGTAAAAACCGTATTCGACGCTGCGGATTGAAATCTTGCACATTTGGACAGGACAGTTATCAAGACACAGTGTTAAAGTAAAAAAGAAATTATACAATGAAACGACAAAATTAATGATGTTAACTTAAAGTTTAAACGTCGCATGCCCATGATATAAAAACAGAAATGGAACAAAAAGGAAAATTGTGTGATTGTAAGGGGAGCGAACACTTAAGATGTAGAAATGGTTTACTTGTCACAGAGGTGACACTAGAAAAGTCACCGGGCAGCAATAATAGATGCTTAATGCAAGAAGGACCTTGGTTTGCAATTAAAAGTGAGAAACTTGAAGGGTTGGGAAATGGTACAGACTTATGTGAAGAAAGGTTTTTAATGCCAGAAGGAGTACCAGTATGCATCTCCAATGATACAGCCCTACCTGATGATCCTTGTGCTGAAAGCAATTCACAGTCTGTCACGATGAAAAGAGATATTTGTGATGCTTTTTACCATGTCAACCAGCTTGTCCCCACTGAATTGCAATCTAGCATGGTAAAAACTGAGTCATGTGAGTCTTATAGCCTATACACTTTGGATATTCATCCAAGTTCCAGTGGCAACTCTTGTAATGTAACCAGAGAGCAAATTCATAATTCTATGAAGAAGGACACAGTTGAACAAGGAATTGAAACAGAGATTTTTACTTTAGATTTGACCACTGGAATGATAACCCCATGCAATGATGATAGTGAAAGAGCTGAGAATTTCAAGGAATCTTGCAACCTTGATAAGAATACAGGGACAGATATGAAAGGTAGTCTCTGTGTTGTGAATTGTTCTGAGAAACAAGATCAGTGTTCTCATTTGGGGATTAAAAATTGTACCAAAGTCAGTTTTGCTGCTGACAATGACACAAAGGCCACCTTAGCAAGTAACCAAATACTGAACAAAACATCAACATCACAGTTTAAATGTCGTTTCTGCAGCAAGCAATATAAAATGTCTGGGCATCGCAACAGGCACGAAAGAACACACTCAGGGGAAAAACCTTACAAATGTGATATGTGCCCGATGTCATTTGCAAGAAAAGATATTTTTCGGGTGCATCAGATGAGGCATGCTCAAGTATTCAAAGAAGGTTGCACTCGTCCACGTGTTCCTTGTCCCTTGTGTTCGAAAGATTTTCGTGACAAAAGAGATCTGATGAGGCATATGCAAGCACACACTGATGCAAAGCCATTCAAATGCAGTTTCTGTGAAAAATACTACAAAGGAAAAAATGAATGCCAGAGACATGAAAGAATGCATAAAGGAGAAGAAAATTTTCAAAAAGGAACATTTCTAAAGCATATTTGCGATTATTGTGGAAAGGTATTTTTCAGAAAGGATTCCTATGTAAGACACTTGAGAATTCACACAGGGGAGAAGCCGTACAGGTATCTTATTTTGTTCTTTGACCTATTGGGTCAGTTTTAAATGTACAAGAACAAATGTACACTAGTATGCTAGTACTAGTACACTAAAAACTGTTTAGCCAACTGGCCCTGGTGAACTCGAGGGTCTAGCAATCCACCTACACTTAGCAGAAACAGTGGCCAGTAACTGAAGGAAATTTACAAAAAAAAAAAAAAAAAAATCAGCTGCAATTTTATTGTCATTTTGTGCAGGGTCAGTGTAAATTAACAGACTGAGAAATAAACAGATTTGAAATTTCTGTTCATCATCCCTTACCACAAACAGATTAAGAAAATTCCTAAATAGAGAGGATGCTCTTTTCACATGCAGTGCATGATATTTAATGCTGGACTGGGGCAAGTGTTACTGTACCTATATTCATCTTTTCTGAACCATTCTGTATTTTTATGGAATGAATATAAGAAGACTTTCCTATCTGCCCTACTCAACATCTGAAGTATTGTAGCAAGTATAAGTTGTAAGTTCTGAAGGAGTTTTTAAATTGGTCTTTTAATTCTTTTATTTAATTTTTTTTTCAGGTGTGATATTTGTGATGTTGCATTTTCAAGGAGAGACCTTGTTGCACTTCATTTAAAAGAGCACAAGGAAGGAAAAATGTTCAAATGCAAAAGCTGCCATAGGTTATTCTCAGACAAGGATGCCTGTAATAAACATGAGAGTTGTCATCTTGTTGAAAAAAGCCACCCTTGCCAGTTCTGTGGCAATCTTTTTAAACACAAGCATGCATGCAAGTATCATGAACGTCAGAACTGTAGGATGATTAAGGCACACCAGTGCAAGTTTTGTAGCAAGGGATTTTCAACCAAAAGTACTTGCAAAAGACACGAGACTTCCCTCCATGTTACAGAGGACAAGGTGTCTTGATTAAAAAAGATCTCTAAAGTGGATTTTTTTTTTTTTTTTTTTTTGGGGGGGGGGGGGGGGGTTTGTGCTCATTCCTGAAGTTGAGTCAGTTCAGGTGCAGTTCAAATGTAGAAGACATCACCATTGCTTGCCTTAGCATTAATAATAATGATTATTATAATGTTCTTGTTATTACTGAGCTGAAGGTGAAAATTAACTGTTCACTTCACTGTAGTACAGTTTTGTTGTTGTGAGAGAAAAGTTTTAATGTTTTAATAAAAGAGTTCATATATTGTGCTCAATTGTTTTACAGTTTATTTTTGTTTTCTGCATCATGAATTACCCAGTTGTAAATGTGATCTGTATCCCAGCATATTCTGAATATTGTCAGCCCATATTGTCACTGTCATTCTGAAACTGCCCCAGTTACATGGACTGCCAACCATATATTTTTTTTAATTTACTGAGTAGTTTTGTTTGGTTAAAATAAGGGTTCCTTGAAAAAAATGAGTTATTTTGCAGGTTTTATTTTAATTTTTATTTATTTATTTTTTATTTTTGCTGTTTAAGTGATTTCCATCTTACATGCCCGGTCCCTTCTACTTATACTTTAAAGAGATAACAACTTCATTTTTGAAAAAAAAATTAAATAAACAAATAAAATGGATTTTTCTGGGGTTAATACAATTTTCTGAGGGGGAGGGGGCATAAGTGCTATCGAGACCCCCCCCCCCCTCCCGTTATGCCATCTCCTGCTCCTGTCTCGTCACTGGTGCATTTTACACAAAACGACATTATGCTACGCCCTGCTAAATTAAACTTGCATATTCCAATGTATCCAGGTGCATTGAACCAATGAGCTCTGCAAGTTAATTTGAAAGAATCGACCCACACAACTCTCGATTTCTGCTACTTTTCAATGATCTACACAAACTTTAGTCACGTGAACGGAAACACACTTGAGCATGCGTAGGATACATACAGCGTGAAACACGTGTGTATACAGAAAATATGGGAAGACCAGGTAAAGTATCATAATTTGGAGTAATATAACGAAAAACTGTTATGATTTTCACAGATTGAATAAATTTACGCCCATGAATAATATCAGATTGGCGATCGACATCTGTTGGGTATGTATTTGTACCAGTGAATGAGAGAAGCGTAACCTCATGGGCTGCACTTTTGTCAATTTGTGATAGGACCAAAATTTTATTAATATGAATCACATTTTCCTCTTAGCGTTGTTACTTCAATAATTTTGAAATCTTGAATGTATTTAATGTAGTTTGGATTTTATCCACATACAAGCAGACAGAAGTATTTGACAAAATGCTCTATAAACAAGGCTATGCCTTTGCCCCAGACACCTAATTTCCCTGGACAAGAGCCTAAATCAAAGTAAAGCATCCAATTCAGTCTTTAATTCACGTTTAACTGAGATAGAGTTTGCCATATATGACTATGCAAGATATAGAAGAAGTTGTGTAGCAAAAGAAAAAAAAAAAAAAAAACATCAGGTTTATACAAAGACTTATGACTACTACTACTAATTAACTAATAGCCAGCTGAAGATCAACATTGCTTTGTTATTGTCTGAGACTCATGAATCATCTCTCTTCATAGTCTCACACTTGATTAAGTTGTAACTGCAAAGTGAACTTGCTTGTTGTTCCAGGTTTCAGCCCTAGAGGAGGGGGAAGAGGGGGTTTTGGAGGTCGAGGTGGTGGTGGTGGCCGAGGAGGATTCGGAGGACGTGGTGGGGGTAGGGGTGGTGGAAGGGGAGGATTTGGAGATCGAGGCGGGGGTCGTGGAAGAGGAGGGGGAAGAGGCGGTGGAAGAGGTATGTAATTGATATAATTCACTAGTAGAAAATAATATGGATAATTTTAGTATTTAACTTATATATACAAGTTCTAGACAGAAAGTTTGAGCTGTTGATAATCTCTAGTTTTTTTTTATAGATGTCAGTCATATATACCAGAACTGGTTTATCTCAAGCTTTTTATAAACATACAGAAAGAATTACTTAGTGTAACTGTGTTACATAAACAGATTTGATTTGAAAACCTTGAAAAAGAAAAAGAAAATTCATAGTTCATAAGTTATATAATTCATAAGTTACTGAAGAGGCAGTGGTGGAAAAGAGGACAAATGTTATTCTTATAGAAGATTCCAGGGATCCTTATTTCATTTCTGTTTATTGATTTTCTAGGTGGTCGCGGTGGAGGTAGAGGAGGTGGAAGAGGTTAGTAGCTTTATTGACTGAAATTTCAATTATAGAATGCTGGCAGGCAGAAGTAGTTGTGTACTTTCATAGCATAAGATATTCAGGGGAGAGAAATTAGTGGAAATGAAGTAATGAAAATGTTAACATAATGAAGCATTGGTTTTTGGGGTAGAAAAATAGGATCATCACTCAAGCTAGTATTGATTGTTTAAGCAGGTGCTGAACACAATTAACTTAAAGTGAGATGTATTTGACTTTTCATTTTTGTTATTGTTGCTGTTATTAAAAAAAGTTTATTCAAAGGAAAGAAAAGGAGGCAAAGTCTCAATAACATTATGTGCTATTATTGTTTGGGAAATCAGTTAAAAAATTACTTCTTTAAAAGGAAAATCTTTATCACAAAGCATATTATTTTATCGTGTTATTCTAGAATGTCACATTCTGATTTAGGTAATTGTGCAACTGACAGAGGTGTAATATAAAATTTTCTATCACAAAATTTAAATGCTTCACATAAAATGATTTTTTGCTCTAACATGTACATTATCGTTGTTGTCTTGATTAACAGGTGGCTTTGGTGCTGGCAAAAAGACAGTTGTTGAGCCCCACAGACATGCAGGTAAATACAGAGTTACTTCTGATAAACTATGACTGCTGACATGAGCACAGAAAATGCCAGCTTTTATATGTTTATTGTCTTATTAACAATGGATAAGTTATGCTTGAAATATGAAAATTCAAGTAGAAAACATGAAGTTAATGATTGAATGAAAAAATAAGAGAACATGAAATTAAAAGATTATTTTTCTGTCATCATAATTGTAAGGAGATAAAAAAATTTCATTTTATTAAATGAATGAATGACTTATATTAATTTTATTATTTTGCATCCCTCTTCCCCTCTCTGAAAAGGAAAAAATGAAAACTGTAGAAGTGATCATAGTTCCATAGCATAATTCTTTTTCTTGTATTTGACTGAATCCTGTTTTTAGGTGTGTTTATATCTCGTGGAAAAGAGGATGTTCTTGTCACAAAAAACATGGTGTCTGGAGAGTCTGTCTATGGAGAGAAGAGGATAAGTGTAGATGTAAGTTGAAATGCTTTTTTAGTGCTTTAATTATTGTTTTATATAAAGGTGTATTTAAGAAAAAAGTATCATTATAACTGCCTCTTTTGAAACTTCACTAGAGTGGGTGATTGTTTGAAATTTATTTGCCAGTAAAATGATCTCAAAAACAATAGT
The DNA here is from genome assembly GCF_001039355.2 of Lingula anatina. The sequence goes on along the minus strand of NW_019776138.1, from coordinate 58,415 downwards.
TCTATACATATTGTTGATTCAGTATCAGTAGATTTTAAGGCATTCCAAATTAGCTTGGATTCATTTAGCTTGTTGTCCTAAGTCTTTTTAGAAATTAAACTATCAATTTGATGTAATAAAAGTAAAGTTTATATTCTCTTGCAAGACCCATTTCTAAGCTGTCTTAAATTCACCCGGAGGTTTTGAAATTATTTGAAGCTCACATAAATGCAAAAGAAGTAATGCATGCTATCAGTCAAAATCAATCTGTAATGAATTTTTTGTAACATTAAAACCATTCAATTTCAGTTGGATGATGGGTCAAAGCTGGAATACAGAGCATGGAATCCTTTCCGTTCAAAGCTGGCAGCCGCCATTTTGGGTGGTGTCGAGCAGATCCACATTAAGCCAGGCAGTAAAGTGCTTTACCTGGGTGCTGCGTCAGGCACCACAGTCAGCCATGTGTCAGATATAGTAGGACCTGTAAGTCTGCATGACATTGATATGATTATTTAAAAAGAATGAAGGATCTTTTTTGAGTTTGCAATATGATAATTATAAAGGCTGATTGAGCACTAAGTGACTCTATATTTTGGCTTTAAGGCTCTCTATACCTCAAAGCTCAATTACATGTTACATTGTAATTTAGCACTATAGTCTATACACCTTACAGAATGGTGAAAGCAATTACACACTATTTTTGTGGCACAACTTGCCACTGCTTAGGATTAAATTTACGTTACTTTTGTAAGACTGCTTACTGTTTTCTTGTCATAAAGGAAGGAGTTGTGTATGCGGTTGAGTTTTCACACAGAAGTGGCAGAGACCTAATCAATGTGGCCAAAAAGAGGACAAATGTTATACCCATCATAGAAGATGCCAGGCACCCTCACAAATACAGGATGCTGGTTGGTAAGTTTCTTTGCCAAGAATCTGTGATTGTGCTGGGATCCAGAGTCGTGTTAAAACTGAATAAAAATTTTTAAGTGCCTAAAGTTTGTCTTTTTTTTTAGTGAGGGTGTTTGCTTTGTCTTAGGTATGTTGAAGCTACCCTTATTCCACCATTAATTTTTGCACAATGATAAAAAGGAAAATTTACGCAATGAATGTTGGGGGGGGAGGGGGGGGGGTTTGAGTCCCAAGTCTGAGTACTTAAGTGTTATTCCTTTCACCTTATGTATTTGGTATGCTTGAACATATTCTGCTAATTTTAGTATCTTACCTGAATATATACACTTTATGTACTTCTTTCTCTACCTTTAAGGTATGGTGGACACAATCTTTGCTGATGTTGCACAGCCAGATCAGGCACGTATTGTGGCCATTAATGCGCATCACTTTCTCAAAAATGAAGGACACATTGTAATATCCATAAAGGTAGGTGCAAAGATTTTATAACTCAGTCAGAGTGCAGTTTTTGCTATGGTTTGTGTTTTAACAAAGTCACATGATATTTGTGTCCTGATTTTTAAAAAATTTTATATGTAACTTATCACCAACTTTTCTGTCTTAACTTGGTGAGCATTGATGAATGATTTTCCATGTTATACAGATACCCTATGAGACTGCTAGGTTGTGGTACGATTAAGCTACATGAATGTGTTTTGGTACTAAAATGACATTCAATGGTTCTTCCAGGCAAACTGCATTGATTCTACAGCCAAGCCTGAAGCAGTGTTTGCTGGAGAGTGCAACAAATTGAAAGCTGAGAAAATCAAGCCACAGGAACAGTTGACACTGGAACCGTATGAGCGAGATCATGCAGTGGTGGTAGGGGTGTACAGGTGAGGCGCTTGATTTATTTAAAAATTATTGTAACTGCTTTTCTTTGTAACCTTAGTTTCAGACTTGTTTATTAAGTTCCCACTTATTCCACCATATAGCTATCCATTAACTATGCACATGTGGTGATTTGAAAATGAAAAATTGGGCCCCTTTGAAACTGAAGCACATGGTACTCAAAATGTGAATTATTTTCAGCTTTTATGTATTTAATATTTTGAATTTTTCTGCATTTATGAATAAATGACAAATTAATTTTTGCAAAGACCTCTTTGCACTGCTGTGTTTTTATGATATTGAAAACATAAAACACAGTACAGTTTGATATTTCTATTTAAACCATATTTCAGGCCTCCTCCCAAAAATAAATAAGATGTGAAGAGAGACTGTGTTCTGTAAATAAAAGATGATTCATCTCTGAGGGTTGGAACAGAAACCACAGGAGACCCTTGTAGAAAAGAGACATACTGCCTTGACTTGGAAGTATCACTGGGAAATGGTGATGTCTAAAAACATACCATTACAGGATTGTGCCAGTGTGGACCTACTTGTACTGAACTCTAAGTCAAACATCCTGTGGTTAATATCTTTTCTTTTATGTCTGAAACAAAGGACTGGAATATTAGGCACAGGTTGGGAAGTTTTGTGACCTTGCTGTGAAAAGGGTTTTTTCACTTGGGAAAAGGGGGGTCTTGCAGGAATTTGCAAGTTATTGACTTAACAAAGCAGTCATTTTAGAAGATAGTTTAGATTAAGGATGATGCTCTTAGTGGAGGTATGCAAAAGCAAGAAGCAACTTGGTAATATTTTTTAGAAAATTATTGATATCTATTTTTAAAGAACATCAAAAGTGTTTTATGAATAATTGAAATACACAACAAGAATACATTTGAAAATAATGAGTTGTTAGAGAGCTAGCTGATACATTGTATAATATGCTTCATTTCTTACATATTCTTTTCTGTACAAGCAAATTAAAAGGAAGTGTATTTAATATCAATGTTCATTATTATTTAAACATTGCCGCATACAGTGTCATGTTGCTAGTAGAACCTTGAAATTAGAACCGTAAAAATTGTGGGAATATTTATGTGGATAAATGGAGAATAGTGTCACTGATTTTTGTAATTTGGAAAGAAATGAAAGTCACGATTATGTTACCCTATTGGACTTTTTTCCATCAGTTTGAGCATTTTATGAAAAATTGTTTCATTTCTGAGTTTTTTTTTTTCAGTCATTACATGCAGTCATTACATTGATTCAATATCGTAAAGGAGCACTGATCTAATATTTTGAAAAGATTATTTTATGTTAATCTTAGAATGTAATATAAGTACCAAACAAATGATACTAAATACATTTTTTTCAACTGTAATTGTTGTTATAATGTATTGTAGTATGCAAAAAGGTCCAAGCGCCAAAACAAACAACTGCAGTAATGATAAACTATAATTTAATTTATTTGTTTAGATCTCCCCCTTTTAATATTATTATTACTATTTTTTTTTTACATTTGAGTGAAAAAAAAACCAAGCACTTACTTTAAAGCTAATTTAATCCACCCGTGGACACCATAAGCATTTTCAATAGAATCACTTGTATCATTCCAAGTTTTTATTTTTATAATGAGAAAGTTTTTTTTTCACAATGAGAGCATTATGTTTCACTTAAAAAAATTTAAAACGTCTATGTTTTGGCCTAGGAAAAAAGACGGTCCCTTTCGTTTCTTGACTAAAACACAATTAGACATTCCTTAACACAAAAGTCGAAAAGCTTTTCTCCACTAACACAATGCATTCATCCGGGCCTTTTGCATTCCAAAGCTATGACATCATAGCGTCATCCGGGATTTCGCGCCAAAAGTGATTGACATCGTCATAGCGACAGGCCACACGCGTCATTTGAATAAAAACGTTCGGATTTCGGCCATATTTGAGCCGAAGGTTGCCGAGCTCATTTTTCCAATAATTTTGGGGAATCAGGTCAAACTTGTGACCTAATTATTACGAACGAAGATGTTAAAAGGTACATACCAACCTTCAAAGACTATACTAGGACTGTGAAGCAGATTTTGAAGAACATTTTCCAGCGAGAAGTGGGGGATTCAAATTGAAATTTTGCGCGCCATTTTTGGGGTTTTCCACGTTGATATCAGCTGTACCTAGATAATTAGGTCACGTTTGTAAGGATCGTGGGCACTCGGAAGGATCAAAATTGGTATACATAGGATCTTGGATACATATACTAAAGGAGGTGAGTGATGAAATGACTAATAATTAGGACACGATCATTATAATATTCATTCGAATGCAGGGTCCCCTTTCACTCCAATACACAGCCATATTGGATTTCCAGCTTCCCACGCTTATATCAGACCCATATTTTTGATCGCTACACACCCAATATATCTGTTATGTTATATGATCTGGTTCCAGGTAATATATTTACGCCGAAATTATTTCGTTAGTGGAACTTGGACTCGGGAATGTCTCAGAGACTGTGTTTGAAAATTCTTGTTTTGGTCCCGTTCCCACCTCCATTTTGAATGTTCACATGATGATGTCGAGGTCATGGTCGTTTCTTTATTTACATTGGATTTGAGGCTGGACTAATCTCCAAAATTACGCCACTAAGAAACTTAAACCAACTTTCCGACAATATCTGATGCTTTTGTAAATATATTCGAGATGATTTGATGAGAATTTCATTGAGAAAATGCTTATGTTTTGACAGACGGCCATTTTCAATCTCGCTTCACTTGATGTCTATCTGCAGCGAAGTCTGTTGAGGAAAACGTCCATTTTGGTGGCATTTTTAATAAATTCACACACATACGTTATGTCATTCGAATGAAGGAAATGCATATATTCACATTTTGATATTTATTCGGAGCAGCGTGTACATTTCTAGGTCAAAACGTGGTTTTGTTTTGAATGATCAGCTGTCCACGATTGCCTCTCAACACTAAAAGTGATGACGTCACACCGTGTCCTCCATATTGGTTTTCACGTCGATGGCAGGTGCCCGTTTTATAACCTTCGCTTTGTTTCTTTGTGAATTCGGTTCTTAGTAAAGGACTAGTTTTTGGACGTTCGATTTCTTTCTATTTGTATTAAATACTTGTGATATGTCCTTGTGTAATATCATAATTTAAACAGGATGAGCAAGAAACAAAGGAATACTAGTAGAAATAGTCTGTAGAAAAGACGGTTTTGTATTTCACTTAAATCTGAGAAATCTTTTTCATTCAGTTGGGAAGTGGGGTTATTGGTTGTATGACATGTGAAAAAAAACATGAATTCAAATCGTGTGTGAAAATCAAATATTTTTCCATTGCGAAAGCCCACCATGATGAAAATTTTAATGTTAAACCAAATTGCTGTTACTATGTAATCAAAATTAAAAGAAGTGTCACCAAAACAAAGTCTCATGGCAAGGTGAACTTCAATCCAGCCCCTCTTCCTTACATAAGTAAAGTTCTCCAAATAACCCAACAGCCATCAACATGTCAATGGAATTAAATTTCTGAATAAAACTAAATCCTAACTATTTTCTGTTCTGTAGCTAGAGTAAAGTCTAGCTCATATTTCATAAAGTCATCCTCCTGCATTTGCTTGGGTTTAGTCAAATCTCAAATCCCAGGCGGATGCCTAAATATAGTAATATTGGGATACATTTGCACATAGTGCTCTCTGGGTTTTTCCAAAAGATGGCAATCACCAGCCAGACATTGTTACATCACTTGTCAAGAGTAAGTCGGATAATCAAGATAAACGAGACAGTGTACTATGGCAAATTGAGAGTGTTTCTACTCTAGGAAGGACCTGGGGCATTGGTTTCAGCTGCTGTAAATTATATTTGCTGGTAATGAGCCTGTGAACAAAGTGCATCAGTGTTAACAGTGCTGATGAAGTGGGGAATTTGGACTGTATTGTGTCAAGTTCTGCTTTCTGATAAAGAACTGATAGACCTGTTTTGTCTTTTTTAAAACTTAAATGTATTTATTTGTATGTAATTTTTGTATTATGTCCACCAGTGAGAATACTGGTGGTGCTCATTCGCCCTGACCTCCCTCATTTCATAACTGAAATAAATATATTCATTCATTTATTTTAGCACCAATATATACATATTTACAGTATCTCATTATCTGTGGCCTAACAACTAGGATTTGTGTTCATGACGAGAACAATATGACCGTTCTGTGTCTGCAATTAGATCAAAGTGCTGGTATAGGAAATTATTAGTATTATATTATTATTATTATTATTATTTTGGTCTGATTTTGATAATGACACCATATCAGTTTAGTTAAATCATTTGTGCATGCTGTTATTTGACATGAAAACCATTTGAAGAAAAATGTATCGTCATTACATTTTGTAAGAAGTGAAGCAGTTTAGTAGTAAATAAGAGATTCGATTTCATATCATGTGCACAAGATTCAAGGTTATGTCTAGTTTGACATTTCTGCTATCATTTGATAGAAATCTTCTCCTAGTTTATTGCCTTAATTGGACACTTAGAAGTCATGTGACCAGAGCAACCCAAACAAAGTCGACCTTTTCACCCTGCAGGAAGGTCAGACATTTGTTCCTTGTTGATCTAGAGGCCAAGACTATAGGTTTTGACAATAAATGCCCTGTGCTGAAATAACAATTGTGTATATTCTTCTACCCAGCAGGGTCATCACTGTTTTTCTGTCAGTTATACATGTTTTGTGGCCATGGTTGAATCAAACGGGGCATTGATGAGCTAGTTTTTGAGTGCATCTGTCTATAAATAATATTTATATTCCACTGTACATAAAGTTCTGTAATGCTAGCCCATTTAGACGGCGTTAATGTATTGCACACTGGAAATGAAGGTTGTCTGGCAGTGGAGCATCAATACCTGTTTTGTAGTCTGGCAGGCTTATTAGCAGCCTGCACAGTCCCCGGAGTAAAGGGTTACTGCTAGAAATACCCCCTTTCCGCTCTTTTCTTATAGCTGAGCCATTGCTTTAGTCAAATTGGTATCATTTTTGTTTAAAGAAATCATGTAATTGTTTTCCTTGATATCACCTTGACTGTGGCAGTTGTGCAGGTGAATTTGCGTTTTTTTCTTCCGTGATTCCATACTTATTTTTAAAAATAATTTTTCCATTATGGATCCATCACTTAAAAACATGAAAAAAAATAATGCGGTGGTGTTTAAATGTGGAACAGGTGAATCTGAAAAGACCTGAGGATGATTTTTATGATAGTCTCTTTGATAAAATACTTATTTTTGTATTGCATTTAAAGAATTGATATTATGATCATGACCTTTGAGTAGAAAGGAGAAAAGTCTGGACATGTAAAAGGGTTATAGAGGTGTGTGAAAACATACCAAACCAAAATACTTGCAAGGTAAAGAAAGACAAATTCTTGATTTTTAAATATATACCACCCCTTTGATGAATGCTTTATTACTTCAATATAAGTACTTAATGTCAGTCTATGCTCCTAACTGAACCATCTGGTGCTTAAGGCTTGTTTAAGACATGTCTTTTTGTGATGCAATGGCTTTTACTCAAGTCTAGATTAATGGCTTCTCACTTCATGGACATTTATTGCATGACCATTACATGTCCGGGCAGCTGTCGTCGGAAACTGCTGCTGAGGACTGAACATTAAAACCTGTGCAAAGTGGGTGTGAACATTTTTTTTTTTTATATAAAGAGAGTTAAAGGGATGCTCACAAAAAGACCAAAAAGGCAAACTTGAATTTAACATTCAAACCCATGTAAAAACAATCCAGGTCAATTACTCATTTTTATTTTCTGATCTATTTAAATATTTTTTGTGTCAACCTTGAATTAATTCTGATAAATTGCTTGCACAGTTGAATAAAGGTTGCTTTGTTGTAAATGAAGTTTTTAATAACGCAAGGTTGACATCATTGTCAGTGTTTAGCAGAAAAAACCCTGTAAGAGTTGTGGCATGAAGATCTGATGCCTTCTGTAATAACTGCACTAGGAAGCTTTCCTTTATTCATGATCTAGAGTCCAAAGTCCACAACTGGGCCTGCATAATAAGTAGGTGTATTTTATCTTTGTCCTCTCCCTGAAAATTCTTGAACCATTCTCTGGGCGCCAGCTGTCTGTGCTTATATCAAGCCATGGATCATTTATTAGGATGCATCTGATTGGCTTAGTCTTCATAGATCTCATCAGACTTGGAGGGATTTTCAACCAATTATGGCATGACAAACAAACGGGCTTTGGCAGTTTCCAGACACAGTCTGTTATTATGCATTACTCTCTCTCATCCCTATCTGCGTTGCCATCAAGTGTTGCTGCCCAAGTCTGATTATTATGCCTGCCCAAGTTCTATATGCCATTGAGGACATACTTCCAGGACTATAACAGTTAGATTATAAATTATGTCGCACATTCTTGCTGACCTTCAACAGCACTAGTTGTAGAGGAATATTAAGGCAGTTGGTTTGAACCAAACCAAGGAGGGTTAAGTTAACTCTGTGTCTGTTTTTAAGGACTTAAAGCTTTTAGGTGGAGCAGGAGGAAGAGAAGAGATTCACCTTTAACTAGGGCAGACACCGGTGACATCACTCAAGCTGGGAAGATCTACAGGCACGGTTGTTGTACCCAAGTCGAGGAACTATCTTAAGGGACTTCTCAGATACTTTTGTAATTTGAGATTCCCTATTAATTTCTATCCCGTTTTGATAACCAGACATAGTGGGAGATTTAAACTATTAACTGTGGATATAGGAGAGTTTGATCAGTTTGTCTGGTGGATTTTTCATTGAGCCACCATAAGGACTACAGTAATAATTATCATAGAAGGCATTGTCCCTTTTGGAAACTAGGACAAAAAGAAGGATATTTTAGGGATTTATAAACATTTTAGTTTCATCCTTATCCACTGGAGCTGCAAGTTGTTCCATCCAGTTTGTGATAAAAAACTACTGGGAATGATACAAGTTATGGATAATACCAAGAACTAAGTGCTGCTGATTATTCTCACAGAGATGCACGAAGCTAGAGAACTCACTCAGTGCAGAAGTCACAGCAGTGATCAGTGAGCTGTCAAATACGTGCAGCCTACCTGTTTCTCTCCCTTCCAGTCTCTTCCTATTTGCGTTGACTTGTTTTTCATTCACAAATTGAACGTTTCCATTCACAAAGTGAATGTATTGTACATATTAAAGAGAGTGCCACTGTGAGATCGCTATCAGAGTCCGCTCTCTCTCTCTCTCTCTCTTTCACCTCTCTTGCTGTGGGTTGGTTCGGCACCTTTGTAAACATTTTGTTATCACAGTTCCTGAGGACAGGTACAAATAGAGGTCGTCATGACAACCATCTGTGCTGCATTAAATAGGATGCGATAGATAAATCACAATTTTTCATCTGTTCTGCCAAGTCGACCAGTCTTGTTTTTGATGCTGAAATAAGTTAACGCAGCTAAGAAAAACCACTGAAAGGGAAAACCATTGAAAATTTTACATTGATCACAAAATTCACATCACATCGTATTCGGAGAACATTAGTGATCTGTTTTAACCAGTTAAATTTCTGATAGGAGAGTTTTATGCTGAGAGACGTACCGCCATAAGGTGTGAAGGGTCAAGTGAGGATAGAACTGGTACAGAAGCCTTTCTCTAGTTAATCACTTGAGAGAGGGAGAAGTAGAGCTAATCAGAGACGGCCTAGAAATTCAAGGTTGTTTATGGGCTGGTGTGCAATTACTGCAAGCACATGGAACAGCAGTGAGTCAAATACGGACAAGAATAAAAATTTGAGTAGTTCCTGTGCAAAAGTTTATTTCAAGCGGACAATAAGACAGTGAAGAAGGACCTGTAATATTTTGTGGACAATAAGTCATTACTGCTAAAAGAGAGAGCTACATATTTTGACTGGAAGTGCAAAGAAGCTTTTTGGGGGAAATATAGCCCCTAACAATTTGCTGTCCTTAAAATAGAAGGGGAAAAACGGAGAAAGCTAAAAGCTTGTCAGTTAAAACAGAACATAAGGCAGAACGAAATGAGGCAAGGAGAAAAGATTACAATATCACACATGTCTCCTAACATTCATTTCATTTCCTTGGAATAGGTATTAATTGGCTTGAAATTACAGTAGAAGTGTGCAAAAAAGCAAGCGGCACACTCTTGTGGACTCCAGTTTCCAGGCACACTACTGCCTTCTACCAACGCAACACCTGAGTGAGCGAGTGTGCGTACTAGCCATTTTATTCTCCAAGCTGGCAAGTACCATAACATAACATAGATGTATCATACCTGGGGCGCTTTTTGTGATGCAACAGCTCTCACTCCGTGAGCAATATATCTCACACTGTGTCAGAGGCAGGTGTGGAACTCCATATAACACTTATAATTCCATCTCCGAGATCCCAGTACCAAAATAGAACCTTTGTGTGTGTGAGTGTGGCAGGTGCTGGGAGAAGACCACGCACTGTCAGGGCTGTGGAGGAGAAAAACACTTCCCTGAAGCTGTATTGATAATATTTGCGTGTCCTCATACCTGTTTGTGGCGCTGAAGGTCACCTGTAGAGCCCCGAAGGTGGATGGTTATGATCGCTTCCTGGATTGTCCGCATATTCTTCTGGAGATTGTTGATAAGCATAACCTAAACTTTGAAAGAGAAATAGACCCTCTCAGGTCCAGTTAATACCTCCAGGTATTTTGTTGTGTATAGAACCCAGTTCATTTGCACTTACAGACTCCAAAGAATTACAAGGTTTTCTGGAATACACATCAGGGGAATTAGGAAAGAAGTTTTAACTATACATTATTTAATAACCAAGTCACGGAAGGGACATAACAATATCCAGTGTAAGCTGAGAGATCAGTCCGTTCATTCATTCATTCATTCATTCATTCATTCATTCATTGACTGTCACATTCATCAACTGTACGTGAACATCTGGGATAAAGTGCAGTGTTGACACTTCAAAGTGCATTGGTTTTTCAAGGGGTCAAAAGTATCAGGGGATTTTACTAACAAAGATCTGTGTTGACTTTTACCTGCTGTTCGTCACCTGCTGTTTATTATTGGAGCTATAGGAGGAGTATTAACGCAAGGGAACTTAAAGGCAGTCGATTACCAGGAGTTAACTACTGCCTGGAATTATAATGCAATCAGCTGTTACCATTGAAAAGAATACATTGAGAAAGGGATGGTTTTGCTAACTGATCAGGCATTATCCATCCTCCAGACAAAGAGAACCATATGGAAGCTGTGACTGGTATGAAATGAAATAGATATACTGCACCAGCAAATTTTTGAAGCAGGAAGAAAATCATTTGTTATCCTGTTGTCATAATTTACTAGAATTCTTGTCACTTACACCTCTTGTGGTATTCACTAGAATTCACGTCAGACACCTCTGCCTCAAATTCCAGGAAGTCAGAATTGCTTTTGTATTGAGTGCGTGGTCCTGGGTGACAGATAACATAGGTTGTTATTGTCGCAAGTTTGTGGGTTGTAATAACTCTGACCGCATTATCAAGTGCAGGGTGTTTATCAGTTCTAGGCGGGTCGATTACGGACTGTGACATTGTGTTTTATCTCCTCTGCTCTATGGACTTTGATTCCGTTGTCACACTTGCAGCATTTAATATCATATAAAATAAAGTTGTGGCAGTTTATAAGCTTCTTTGCCTAGTTTTTCTGTACCTTTTCAAGTTTTCATCTACCTGTGGGGACTGGTGATTTTGGTGAAGAATATATTGGACCTGTTAGTTAATCTTCATTCTGCTGATACAGTTTTTTGATTCTCACAAAAGGAAGAGGAGCACAGATTTTTAATCATACATATTTGACCTTGGATGATTGAAAGGGAGAAATGAAAGGAAGAACAGTTAATTATTGAAGAAGATATTAAATACGCGCATTTCATTAGTGAAACTGAAAACTCAGGAACTTTTCTCTTTGGATTACTACAGATAGATAAGTGATTTATTGGCAAACAGACCTTGGAAGGAAAGACTGCAAAACAGTTGGTGCTATATTTATACAAAAAAAGGACACCACTGGACAAAAATCAAGCAGCAAAAGTAAAACGGGGAACCTAACATTCTTTGCAGCTGACAGGAAAATTGTTTTGTTAAAGGCATACCTTCAGGGATAAAGCTCAAAGCATTTCTGAGGAGGCGTAGAGGTTAAGTGGAGTGGAGTGGAGTGCATATAGGGAGCCAGCCATCAGTCTACCTGTCTATAAAGTTGAGTTGCCAACAGAGGCTTCCTTTCTGTACTTCCCTGGTGCTTTATACATACTTAGCTTTTACTCCCACCTACCTCATAGGTTGAATAACTCTGTTATCTCTGTATAGGTCAAGAAGTGGCATATGTACAGTTTTCCGTGCAGCTTCGTTTTTTGGGGATTAAAGGAGAAAAATTAAAGATTATGGAAAGCCGAGAAAACATTTCTTGAAATAGGATAGACATGAACCAGGTGTTTGCCTTTTTGGGAATGCTATAATATTCACTTTCTTCTCATCTGTTTGACAGGGATTCAAGAACAACTTTCAAGCCTTGAAAAAAGTTTGACAGATACAGCAAGTATATGTTTTTTTCATGAATGCCCTATTATTCATCCTCACTGAACATTCATTCTTTCAAAGCAGTCTCATCTTCTGGTTTGTCATCTCTTTGTTTGTAAACATAGATCAGCTGACTCAGGACACATAGCCCATAATAGTCTCCAGATGGAGCTGTTAACCAATCAGCTGGCAGTAAATTACCACCTGGGCTTGGCTGCTGTTTGAACCATATTGAATTAAATTTCGAAAGGTAAAGGAAACAAATCCAACAGACCCAGTTTTGGTATCTGGTGCCTGACTGAGATGACTCTATATTAAATGCCTACCTATGCAAGCCATAACATTGGTGCGTTCATGTGAAAGCAGTCCATAATAATTTGTCGATAAAAAATTGGATCAGGGTAATCGAGGAAGTGTTACAGTTTCTACATTGACTGGAAGGAAATCAAAACAAAGATCAAAAATAGACCTCTTTGATGCATTGAAACTTGATACAATTAAATGAATACTACCTTGTGACTTTAGGGGCTTCTGGGAACTCGTGTTCCAATTCTACAATCATATAAAGGCAGGCCAAACCAGTTTTATTACAAACAGAGACTATTGATTTTACATCGATCCTATGAAATTCAGGTGCAGATTTGCTTGTAAACATTCTCGAAGTTTTCCAGTCATAGTATCGTACTGAGATCTGTACGCGTACTGGAAATTTTGAAACAATACCCCAAGAAAGCACGAAGGCTCAGCTGGTGTACAGTATTTTTTCATCTGATTTTCTTGTTTGGATTACTTTTTTCTTCTGCTGTTATTCACGGCCCAGGGGGATGATGTATTGAACTTGACACTTTCCGGAGTTATTAATAGTTGTTTCAGATTACACAACTCCAAGCTGAGAAGTATAAACCGAGTTATAACTGACTGCCTTCTGGTTTTCCAATATTTCTATGCTGTCGATATCATCTCCCAAGTAGGATGTTTTATTATTAGACGACAGTTCTTAAATTAGTTCATTTGTGCAATTGTTGCTATATCAGGACTAGGCGCTTGGTGAAGGAACGAGGATACTTGTGTGAAATATGAAAAGCTAACACTTGGTGGCAAGCTAGAGGAAGGACTGCCAATTCCTCTGACTAGGAACTGAGCTAGAAACTGGGCTAAACTTGTGGTGCTTCATAANATTCATTCATTCATTCATTCATTCATTCATTGACTGTCACATTCATCAACTGTACGTGAACATCTGGGATAAAGTGCAGTGTTGACACTTCAAAGTGCATTGGTTTTTCAAGGGGTCAAAAGTATCAGGGGATTTTACTAACAAAGATCTGTGTTGACTTTTACCTGCTGTTCGTCACCTGCTGTTTATTATTGGAGCTATAGGAGGAGTATTAACGCAAGGGAACATAAAGGCAGTCGATTACCAGGAGTTTACTACTGCCTGGAATTATAATGCAATCAGCTGTTACCAGTGAAAAGAATACATTGAGAAAGGGATGGTTTTGCTAACTGATCAGGCATTATCCATCCTCCAGACAAAGAGAACCATATGGAAGCTGTGACTGGTATGAAATGAAATAGATATACTGCACCAGCAAATTTTTGAAGCAGGAAGAAAATCATTTGTTATCCTGTTGTCATATTTACTAGAATTCTTGTCACTAACACCTCTTGTGGTATTCACTAGAATTCACGTCAGACACCTCTGCCTCAAATTCCAGGAAGTCAGAATTGCTTTTGTATTGAGTGCGTGGTCCTGGGTGACAGATAACATAGGTTGTTATTGTCGCAAGTTTGTGGGCTGTAATAACTCTGACCGCATTATCAAGTGCAGGGTGTTTATCAGTTCTAGGCGGGTCGATTACGGACTGTGACATTGTGTTTTATCTCCTCTGCTCTATGGACTTTGATTCCGTTGTCACACTTGCAGCATTTAATATCATATAAAATAAAGTTGTGGCAGTTTATAAGCTTCTTTACCTGGTTTTTTTTGTACCTTTTCAAGTTTTCATCTACCTGTGGGGACTAGTGATTTTGGTGAAGAATATATTGGACCTGTTAGTTAATCTTCATTCTGCTGATACAGTTTTTTGTTTCTCACAAAAGGAAGAGGAGCACAGATTTTTATGATCATACATATTTGACCTTGGATGATTGAAAGGGTGAAATGAAAGGAAGAACAGTTAATTATTGAAGAGGATATTAAATATGCGCATTTCATTAGTGAAACTGAAAACTCAGGAACTTTTCTCTTTGGATTACTACAGATAGATAAGTGATTTATTGGCAAACAGACCTTGGAAGGAAAGACTGCAAAACAGTTGGTGCTATATTTATACACAAAAGGACACCACTGGACAAAAATCGAGCAGCAAAAGTAAAACGGGGAACCTAACCTTCTTTGCAGCTGACAGGAAAATTGTTTTGTTAAAGGCATACCTTCAGGGATAAAGCTCAAAGCATTTCTGAGGAGGCGTAGAGGTTAAGTGGAGTGCTACATATAGGGAGCCCGCCATCGGTCTACCTGTCTATAAAGTTGAGTTGCCAACAGAGGCTTCCTTTCTGTAGTTCCCTGGTGCTTTATACATACTTAGCTTTTTCTCCCACCTACCTCATACGTTGAATAACTCTGTTATCTCTGTATAGGTCAAGAAGTGGCATATGTACAGTTTTCCGTGCAGCTTCGTTTTTGGGGATTAAAGGAGAAAAATTAAAGATTATGGAAAGCCGAGAAAACATTTCTTGAAATAGGATAGACATGAACCAGGTGTTCGCCTTTTTGGGAATGCTATGATATTCACTTTCTTCTCATCTGTTTGACAGGGATTCAAGAACAACTTTCAAGCCTTGAAAAAAGTTTGACAGATACAGCAAGTATATGTTTTTTTCATGAATGCCCTATTTTTCATCCTCACTGAACATTCATTCTTTCAAAGCAGTCTCATCTTCTGGTTTGTCATCTCTTTGTTTGTAAACATAGATCAGCTGACTCAGGACACATAGCCCATAATAGTCTCCAGATGGAGCTGTTAACCAATCAGCTGGCAGTAAATTACCACCTGGGCTTGGCTGCTGTTTGAACCATATTGAATTAAATTTGGAAAGGTAAAGGAAACAAATCCAACAGACCCAGTTTTGGTATCTGGTGCCTGAGTGACTGAGATGACTCTATATTAAATGTCTACCTATGCAACCCATAACATTGGTGCGTTCATGTGAAAGCAGTCCATAATAATTTGTCGATAAAAACTTGGATCAGGGTAATCAAGGAAGTGTTACAGTTTCTACATTGACTGGAAGGAAATCAAAACAAAGATCAAAAATAGACCTCTTTGATGCATTGAAACTTGATACAATTAAATGAATACTACCTTGTGACTTTAGGGGCTTCTGGAAACTCGTGTTCCAATTCTACAATCATATAAAGGCAGGCCAAACCAGTTTTATTACAAATAGAGACTATTGATTTTACATCGATCCTATGAAATTCAGGTGCAGATTTGCTTGTAAACATTGTCGAAGTTTTCCAGTCATATAGTATCGTACTGGGATATGTACGCGTACTGGAAATTTTGAAACAATACCCCAAGAAAGCACGAAGGCTCAGCTGGTGTACAGTATTTTTTCATCTGATTTTCTTGTTTGGATTACTTTTTTCTTCTGCTGTTATTCACGGCCCAGGGGGATGATGTATTGAACTTGACACTTTCCGGAGTTATTAATAGTTGTTTCAGATTACACAACTCCAAGCTGAGAAGTATAAACCGAGTTATAACTGACTGCCTTCTGGTTTTCCAATATTTCTATGCTGTCGATATCATCTCCCAAGTAGGATGTTTTATATTTAGACGACAGTTCTTAAATTAGTTCATTTGTGCAATTGTTGCTATATCAGGACTAGGCGCTTGGTGAAGGAACGAGGATACTTGTGTGAAATATGAAAAGCTAACACTTGGTGGCAAGCTAGAGGAAGGACTGCCAATTCCTCTGACTAGGAACTGAGCTAGAAACTGGGCTAAACTTGTGGTGCTTCATATCTTTTTGAGGCATCGAGAACAATATAAATACTAGAGACCTCATGAGAGGTCCTTCAATTTGGAGTTGCATATTTCTGTTGAATTTTTTTATTTAACTAATCTTTGTAATACCTCGTATGCCTGTGCATGCGCCACCAATGGTGCAAACGGTGGAAACAGTTGGAATGGATACCTCGGAGGATGTACTGCTTGCCAATCAGGCCTTGTGGCTACAGAGACAGCACCAGTTAGCATGTCTGCAGAAGGGGAAACTAAAACGTTAGTACTCATACTCGTCCTCATTCTCTCTCTCTCTCTCTCTCTCACACACACACGGATTTTCACAATGTTCTTAATTTATTCATTATTTTGAGTCTAAAATAAGGATTATGACAAGAAAAAGTGAATGGGTTTCCAATCACCATCATCATAGCTGGTATGTTTCTTTCCCCCCCAATAATGTGTTTACAAGAGATTTTGTCCAGTAATGCTGGAGTACATGGACATTAACATAAAAGTTCACAAATTGCACAGATGTACAGTTTGTCCTTAACAGTGGAATAACATATGAATGTTATAGGAATTGAACATAAAATGTATGTTTACAAGCTACATGTACTGTAAAGTTAGGCCGCCTGAATAGTATGTAAATTCCATACCTTCACTGTATGTTAAAAACATGAATGAATTAGCAGTATAGTATCTAAGAGGAGATGACATATTTAGACCACACGTAAACTGCATACTTTCACTAAGGCCAAGAAGAAGGCATGTTTCACCTGGACATTAATGGCGATGTAGGTGACTGGGCTTTTAGTTCATTGACATAGGAAGTGGGAAGTTAATTTGTATATTTTACATAGTTCTAGACAGAAGGATTCTTACTGATGGGTGTGTGTTGGGGTTGGGTCACATTGATAGTGATATAACAAAAGAACAGATTTTTCATCAAGCTTATGTTATATTAATTAAGATAATCTTCAGAGAGTCACTAATAGTTTTTTTTTTCCTTTTTTTTTTTCGGGAGAGTTACCAACTTTTAGTAAATTTTTGGTCCTCTCATCATAATGTCCATTCCTCCCCCCCCCCCCACCCCCAACCATTACCACCATATACAAAACTGTGTTGAAATTTCAGGTAAATTGGAGAATAATCCATTCTTATCTCATTCATTTGTGATGATGTATAAAGTGGAAAAGAAGCCAAGTGAATGGTAGAAATTTATCTGTATTGAGGACCCTTGGTGCTTTGTGTCGCCCCTCATTTAATGTTGATTTATATTCATGTGTCCTTCTCACGTTGTGGTGGGCGTAGCTGCATCATGATTCTTGATAACCATGTGAGACCTGTACAGACGGGATCTCTTTTGACCCGAGATGAAAATCCTGATCACGTGTGTGTCTTGCTGAATGTCCGTCAAGTTTAACTAACTCTGGGGTGTGATGGGTTCTCTCCACTGAGATCTGGATGGTATTTATTATCAGATAGGACTGGACCTTCCTGTATTAATGGTCCAACTCAACTCAGGTGGTTAGTTCACTGAGAAATCTTGATTCAAATTTAACTGAAGATTTAACCATCTCTGCCCTAGATATTTCAAACACAAGTATTCAGCTTTCAATTATCCGATGCTGAAGCAAGGTTCTAAGCATGACCCTGTCTGAACCGGCTGCCACTGGTGTAATTTCATGGTAATACTTCCTCCTCCTGCCTGTTTACTGTGTGTCACTTGTGTTTATTTACTTCCAAAACTAATAGCTTCCTGCAAATTTGTTCTGAGATTCAGCTTCGCCACATGAATCACTTGTGTATTGATTCCCCTTGCTTTAACTTGTGTGATTAAGCTTGACAGTGGTATAGAATATCCAGTTTTTATGCACCTGAGTGACTCTTGGTTGACCCCCAACTTGTACAGAGTCAGAGTATCAGCATTTGTATAGTTCATGACTTGTTATCGTTATGTGACAGTGGTATAAATAGATTATGCCTAATAGTTGTTTATCTGTTGTGTATAGAACACTTCATACTATGCACTTTGTTGTTGTTGACTCAAACCGAAACTGGTTTTGATCTGCAATATGTCACAGGCAGACCAGGTTTACTTTACCCTGTGATGTAATAGTCTGTGGTTCAGTGGGTTGTCTAAACACAGGCACAAAATTCACTCAGATAATGTATTACTATTGCCAAGGACAGATACGAGGTCTGGTGAAATATATATAATACAAAATTTGTACAGTGGCTGTTTGGGGTTACGATCAGCTATTTTGATATTTGAAATTTATCTAGAAAAATGTTACGTCCTTGGATAATTATCTCCTCGTTAAAATTCCTTTAATTACAAATTGAACAACCCATTATCATCTCACTTTTTTTATCAGTGAAAGATGTTAATTTTTATTTATAAACAAATTAGACTAGCAATAACCAAAAAGAGAAAGATAGAAATTGTAGTATTCAATATATTTATTTATTTATTTATTTATTCAGGCCAGTACCAATGTAGTAAGTACTCGAGTACTTGCATCTTAGACCAACTGGTCTCTCCCTTCGCCCCGGTTCCTTCCATTCACAATAATGATCACGTTTTGGCATTGTTCTGTTGAGAGGCAACAGGCCAGAGTGGGGGGTCCCTTAATCTTATAATCTCCTTAGTCACTTAATAAACTATGTGTACCCTCCTCATGGTCTGAACAATCCTGTGTAGACACAGGTGTATCTGTCTGTCATCAGTGTTGATATGTACCCAGTCTGCTGTAGATACAGACGCAGACTTGACACACATTGTATTTCTCTCCATCGCAGAGTTGACACACTTGTATTTTCCTTCATCGCTGTTGTTGACATCCACCTGTACTGGTGGTCTTCTTACTAGCTCTTCTCTGCTCGACTTCCCCAACATTTCCCTGTGTTTTATACTTCATATGTAATGCGTGTGGAAGGGAACAATTCTAGAAATAAGATTTTGATTAATGTGCGATAAGTGGATGTTGCTTGTTGTCCCTATTTAACAACCTTGAACTTTATGACACGGACACTTGCTGATATCCAGTCACTCTTTATGCTAACTGAAATATTTTGACTTTTAAAAACTAAGTTCTAAGCACATTTTGTAATCAAATCATTCTTAAGTTTAGTCAACACTTTGATTATGCATAAATTGCCATATTTTGTCGAAAGGAAATATTGCTCTAGACTAAGTGAGTCCAGAAATTAAAAATTGAGTGCATGTTGAAATGAAGGAAATTCTGTGAAAGGAAAGAACAGTTAAGTTTGCACTTGTTTAAGAAGTGGTTACTCTATATACAAGATTAAAAAAAGTTCAGAGAAACCTAACACTATTGTGTTGGGAAAAATTAATGCTGAATTCTCAGGTCAGACCTTTACCTTACATTTGAACTCATCAATTGTTGGAGTCCTTTTCAGTTGTGTGTTCAACTTCTAAAAAGCTCAGAGAAACTTGACACTGTTGTATTAGGGGGCGTATGCATTCCTTCGTACAAGGTGCCCTCAGAATGAAGACAGGAGGTCGGGAAGTATTAACGCTGAGTTCTGTGGGAACCTCGGATGTGTGTTTGTAAACTACACTAAGGGCAGAGGCTACGAGGTCAACTAGGTCGTCAACAGTATATATTATACTAGGCATATTGAGTTCCAGTGTGTGAACTGTGAATTATTTCCTGTTTAAATTTCAATGTGGTGTGTAGCAGTCTGCTGAATTGATACTGGCGTAGTTTTTATGTTTAGGTCAGGCACCATACACTGTAATCATTATATTGTAACAGAATATATGAGGTCAAAATTTCATTGACAATTTGAGGCCCTGAGGAACTTGAGGTTACAGCATGGGGGTATGATTGAGTTATTTTTGTCAATGGAGAGATGGGATATGATTTTGTGTTCCTAGAAATAAAATAAGATTGTCGCCCCTTTTTGCATGCTATAATCTTTTTAAAGTTATTAAAAACAAAGACTCAATAGTTTTGAAAGCAAAAATCCTTCAGTTCAAGCTGCGTTCAGTGAAATGATTACAAAAGTGGTTTTAGTGCTAACTTTGGGTACAAGCTGCTTTATGGGAATACACAAACCCTATCTGAGCTGCCTGCAGGTCATTTGCAGTGATGGCTTCACTAGAATACGTATAGGACTGATCCTCAGGGAGGACATTTTACTCGGAAGGCTGCTCTCTGAAGTGAAGGCTAGGACATTTTATTGCTAAAACATGGCAGAATGCGGCCTAAGCATGCCAGAATTCCCTCATTATATGTGAATCAGAGTGACTAATTCTGTTATGTTAGTATTGCCACATAAGTTCACAGGGGTGACATAACTGAGGGCCAAGGTCAGCGTTGTATCTTCACTTATATTATCCTTTATTGTGGGAATTGGAGAACAATCCTATTGCCTTCCTTGTTGAATCTGTATTAGCCCTCTTAAATTTCTTTACTTGAGCCTCAACACTGTTATAGGTCTGTAATCTTGGTTTGAGGATTTTTTATACAGCTTGTTTTATTACTAGTAATTAATTATATTTAAGTTGATGATAAGTTTGATTTTTTTTTTTTTTTTTTTTTTTTTTTTTGGTGGTACTCTGTTCAAATCTGGTGCAGATGTGTCAAGTTCAAAAATGCCCACATGCGGCGTGCCCGTATCAAATTTATTGATATAAATGGTATTGTTATATTCTAATGAAAAAATAAGTCTGCAGTCTTCATAGTATTAGTGTACAGTTGCATAACTGTCATTGAATGTTTTACAGTCTAGACTTTGTTTTGAAACTTGCAGACTCCCAACAACCTTCATTGTTGTGAAATAAGAGATGAGTAAGGCAAAGAAATTCAGAATGATATCACTTCTTGCCTGTACTGACAACTTAGTTTTTTAGTCTGGCAGAGAGGAAATCAGTGCATCACTTAGCCTTGGTACATCTAGCTGCTTGCTCATGAACCAGAGCAATTAAGGTGGAGTCAGCAGTGGGCCATTTTTTACCAGGCTTGTAGGTTGGCTTTGACTGAAGGAAAAAATAAAAATGAATTAAAGCAATAACCCAACATTTCTGTAGGGTAACACTAAAGAAGAACATAGATTAAAATAATTAGATTTTTAAAGCTTATAACTTCTGTATTTTAAAATGTGTTCAACATTTTTCTTGAAGGCGGAGAAATATTATATAAAATGCCAACATCCTTTTGCCAACATGTAATTGTTGAATTTGGTGCATTAGACCTACTAACTTGGGACATAATTTAATAAGGATAAAAGGGATTTTACCAAACCACATTGCTCCTCTCAGCAATCATGGCAAATTAAGAGGAATCGCTTGAAAAAGATGAAAGACAGTAGTGTTTAGTCTGAAATAAGAATGATTTTTTTTCTCAGTCAGACTGATCTGGGAGATCAACCCATTATTGATGGGTTGGTGATTTGTCGGGATGAAAGAGTTTGGAAGAGCTAAGAGGATAGGCAAGATGGGAGTTTGAACACTTAGTTTTTTTTTTTTTTCAGTATCTGAATAGCTATGACATACAGTTTTCTCTGGAGTCTTGAACTTTATAGGTGTAAATCTTTTCCTCTGAACTTTTTTCCTCAAACCCATCTATTGAATCCATCACTTGATGTAGAGGGTTTTTTTCTCAACACAATATACTGTGGGGGTGTTGTTAAAATACAGAAAATAAAAGAACGAAAAAAGAAAATCCAAAAATAAAATGAACAGTTGATATTAAAATGTGCAAGTTTCTCCATTCACAGTTGTTTGAATAGGACAATATGCCCGCAGACAGAGTGGGAGGAACAGTAAACCAAGAGTTGCGTACAGCTAGGATAAATTGCTTACCAAGGTGGGAACAGACGCAGGCTTGATGTGGGTGTCTGTTCAAAAAAATCAATAAGGGTCCATCATGCTACTGAGTGAGCTAGCTAGCTGAGATATTCCCAGCAGAGTGGGATGGAGTTTTTTTTTTTTTTTTTTTCATAAAGTTTATATGTTAGTAATGGGATATTGTGGCTCTCTCATACAACTCTGCTAATTGTTCTGAAGTGGAGTACAAATATGGAAAGAAGACACCCCTCCATTTATTTTAAATAATTTTTTGTAAGCGGTTAATACAATACTTCATGCCAACAAACTGAAAGATTAGATATACATTTTTCTCTTATACTTGATCTGTAGTCAAATTGAATTTTTCAATCTTATTTGGCTTAGAAAAATTAAGAGCAGTGGCTAATATATATTTTGATGTATACCCCCTTCTAATAACTGCATGGTTTCATTCATGTGAAGAGCTTGACTATTTTTCAATTCCTAGGTGAGCTCTGTCTAAGCAGCATTTCTCCTCATGTATCACAAAGTGACTACATCTCCATCTCACAATGACCAAATCAAACTGATAATATATGCCTCTTATTGCAATATATATGTGGCTAGAAGTACGATGTTTGCACTTTTCTTTGCGTCACCTGCCCACCCACCCACCTTAATGAAAATAAACTTCCATGAAATAAGCAGCAGTGTAATATTGCATGTGAATAGCGTCATCGTAATCGACTTCGTGATAGTTCAGTTTATCAGGTCTATGATTTCTATACGAGCATCCCTACCACGTGTTAGACACCCTGTTAGTTTTGAAATAAGACCTATGGGGGCTAGCCAATGACCAGGTTAGTTGTGGAAGATTTCAGTGATTTGGTTAAACATGGTTAACTCACCACTGAAATGTTTAAGTTTTAAATCGGTCGAGGTTCGAGTTCAAACCTCAAAAATTAAGGTTGAAAAGTGAAAATTAAATTGATTTCCCTTGGTGCCTTTTGATACTTCGGTGTGAGGAATGGTTAAGGGTTATTTTAGGTTAGTGACAACTCACTGCAAATCCCTTCCTATCAACACACACATGCACGCATGCACGCACATACATACACAAATAGAGCATAATTTACATCTTTGCCTACATGACCCCTTCCAAATTTTATTTCCTTGATTCAATGGCATGTGTAGGGACTTTGCTATGTAGTGAAATATGAAAATAAAATTTTTGATATGTTGAGTGATTCGGGAAGTCTTTCCAAAAGATTTGGATGTCTCTCTCACTTGAAGGATATATTGAAATGGGTACAGAAATATGGTGGAGAGGGGAGGAATCAATATTTTGATTTGTAGATTTGTTTTGAAGCTTGTCAGATCACAAGTTAAGCCCCACTACCTCTTTAGAACAAAGTCCCCAGGCAGGTCAGGTACTCGGTGGTCAAACAAGCACCTATAATGTGAAAGCAAAATATTACCGGTGCTTCTTGAAAATATGTAACAACAACCATATCTATCAGTAAGTAATTTGCTGGTTACTATCCAAAATTCCAAGTGAGTTATTATCAGAAATTCTATGTCCCTGAAAATGTCAAGTCGACCTGGAGATGTCAAGCCCCATGCTGTTTTGGTGACAGATCAGGTTCACCCAGTGGTCTACAGATATATTGATTACACCAGTGGCTTGTTCCAACATGTAGTAACAAATTTATTAAGATGTCGATATTCTATTGTGAAAAGACCTTTTGGGATGTGGCGACATTGATTTAGGATGAGATTTTGTTAGGAAAGAAATATATTTTTATACGCGTTTTGAAAATATTTTTGAGATTGGCAAAAAAAAATAAAATAAATTAAATGCATATGCGTAGGAATTAAAGAGAAAGTTAATATTATTGCCAGTGTTTGTCTTGTCCAAAAGATACCCTACTCCTGTTTATTATACAAAAAGGGACTTTGGAAAGAAATCCATTATTTCTTCAGCTCTGAGAAAGAGTACAACTTTTTAATGAAATGGAGAGGAAAAGCAATCAAAGCCCCAAACCATTTTTTATCTGTTCAAGATAATGTTGTACCCTTGATATTGTCACTGAGCAGTTTTACTTCCAAGAATTCTTCAGACAGGATTCATTGCAGGCAGAGTATAACATATCTGGGTGAGATATCATAACGAGGGCACAAGGTTCACAGAACCAGTGCTCCTGAAGGCAGTAGTCAAGTAGACAATGTCACTGGTGTGAAAGTAGATCAATACGAGAGCTTGGTGAATGGTCAGGGGAGGATATTGACATTATTGACCCGCAGTATAAATAAAAGAGGTTGATTTTGAAACAAGCGGGTGCGTTTAAAGTACCCAAGTCTTACTCTGGTAGAGGTGTGCCATTAAGTCCTCGGTTTGTTTAATGATATTATGATAGATATACTGTAAACATGCATGTTGAATAAATATGAAAAAGTAAATTTATATCAGATTGAGGTTTCTATTTGCCATCACATATTCCATGTTTGTAAAAATAATTTTTGATTGAGAATTTTTTGTTCTATTGCACCATCATTCGTGCTTGTGAAACTTTTGAGCAAGGTTTGAATAACATACAGCTCTGTCTTGAGATGTGTACTTGAATATATATAGATAATGTAAGTGGGGAGACAGCATTGTTCACACAAAAATGTCTTGAGCAAAGTTGGGGGAAATCTTTCGGTTTGATTGATGAATTAAATAAACAAAAATGCCATTTCTGCCAAAAGAAAAAATACAGAATTCATATATTAGGGAAAATGTGTTGATGAAAATGGGAAAACGTGTTGTTGAAAAGATAATATGTATAGTGTGTTACCAGTGTTTGCCTCTTAGGAAAATAAGTTGCTGGACTGAAAGTCCAACCATCTTGAAAAGTAGCTGGACTGAATATCTTCTGGGTGGGAAAACTTCTCAGCCCGTTCTGAAAGTTGTCAGCCCCGGGCAGACGGTCAAGCCTTAATTTCTAACACTGTGTGTTACATATAAATTATGTTTTCACACTGTAATGTGGGTAGTTTTCTAGGAATCTGACCTCAGAGCAAATCTTAGGGGGGTTCTGTGAATCTACTCTGAGCTCTTTCCAGGAAGATTTTGATTCATTCCACTCTTAGGCACCCATTTATATGTTGTATTGGTCAGTGCCTGCATGGATTGTAGAAAGTACTTCATGGTACTTTAACCCGCTATCAGGTCACGCAATTTTTAACAAAATTTTTTTTTTCCGTAGATCGTTCAAGGCTTCTAAATCGGTGCACTAGGGTGTTGAGACCTGAGCCCTGGTGGGCTCTCTCTCAAACCCTATCCCTGTACTTTTTTCAACACTAGGGTCCACAGTGTCATTCTTCTTAGATTTCATTTTATTTGCTGAACATAAACTGAATCTAATTAGAAAATCTGACATTTACAACACCCCCTTCTTCCTAAGAAGAAGTGATCCCAGTAATCAGGGTTCGTTGGATTTCTGTTTACGCAAGCTTTTATTGAATGTCAAATGAATGTGAAAAAGTGCTGGTGTACATTTACAAAAGAAGAAGGGCTTTGCGTAGATGTAGATTGTGCATTCACCTCCCACTCCACCTCGCTTTCACCCACCCCTTACTGGTTAAGTGGGCATATACACTGATGAACATGTGTAGGCACACAGGCACACACACACACACACACACACACACACACACATCTGGAAGTGCTTTTGTATGAGCACTTCTGTCCAATAGCACAGATATTGAGATACATCAATGTGGCCTTAGATTTCATCAGACTTTTTTTTTTTTTTTTCTGATGCCGATTTCGAAATGCCCGACATCAATAACTGCCCACATTAAGGGAATGCAGTGCTATTTCTGAAGCATGATTACATTAAACCCAGTCTTCTGGAACAACCAGCAGTCTAAACATAGTCTGGGTACACAGTGGAGGCAAAGGTTAAGGCTCCCCGGGATGATGGTGGGGAGAGGGGGGGGGGTTGGGATTGAAGTTTTAGGGGTTCTTGGTAGGCTTTGAGAAAATATAGGGTCATTTTCTATTAAAAAGAATCTCTTGGTACAAGTGTGATTATGTCAGAGGGATAGTAGGAGAGGAGAGATTTCAGTCTACATCCACTGAAGTGTACATTGACACAACTGGGGTTACTCTGAGGTCAACTTTATGCTTACAAGCATAGGTACATATCTTGCACTGGTAGTAGCAGTGGCATGGTATCTCTACCTCGAAACTCAAGTTTTTTTTTTTTTTCGTGAAGCCAGCATTTGACAGTTTTACCTTTAGGGTAAAGAAAAAGAACATCAGCTTTCCATGAGGAAGAAACAGTGATAAGAAATGAGAATTATAAAAAACTAGCTCTACCTCCCCCCCCCCTCCTCATCCATCACCCTTGAGTCATGCATATGTGCACTTATTCACTATTCACACACTTGCATGCTCCCATACACTCATTGGTATAACAAAAAATACTCACAGGTTTTACACACTTTCACTCTCACATACACTCAGGCATGGGAAAAATCAACACCATCTCTCTGGCAATGTCAACAAGCCAGCAGTCTCAGCAGACTTTAATGAATTGTAGACAGAGGCTGAGATTGATCCAGCAGAGTTTCCAGGAGTCACATAAAAAGGATATTTATTACTGTTTGTTTTGTTACCAACACAGAGCCTGTACCATGACTGATTGATTCTTGGGTCATGTGTACTAATAAAAAGATACCTTGCCATTATCCATAGTTTGGGGCACAATCATTTCACACAGGGCACCAGGAAAAGAATTGATGAGGAGTCTCATTGTTATACATTCCAGGGCCTGTGTGGTATGATGTTAAGGCCATGGACTCTGGATTTCCTGGAATTCCAGGGGTCATTCTTGTCAATAGCAGCTCTGAGAATGATTCACAGCCTTTCAGTGATTCAGGTCCAAATGAATAATAAAGTGTTACCTAGAATTAGGTCTGATGGAATGATAAATATCCACCATCCCCAGATGAAGCTTTGAGTCACTGTTTATTGTGGTATGTTTGTTTATTTGTTTTGGGCACGAGTTAGCCGTGGACATTACCTTGCTAGATATAGACAATGTAAATTGCACATTATTCAGCGCTTAAGCTTGCTGAATAAATTCTACATGTAACTTGGAGAAAGATATAAACAAAAACAAAATAGGTTTTTTACATTAAGTTTGGTGATTCAGAGTTGCCCAGGTGCTGATTCACAGAATGTAGCTCTGGAAATAACTTAAGCTTAGTGCACAGTCACAGAATTACTGTGAATGCTTCTTGAGGATTCTGCTAGCTGCACAGATGTCTCTGTTAAGACAAGTGACTTGTTGGATTGAAAAATCAGAAAAACTAGGGCCATTGATCAGCTGATTGACAAGGAAACCTTTGTTGTAACAGGGAGATTCTGTAACCTGATAGACTGATGACAGAAGTGAGACTGATTTTTCAACTCCAAAGCATGTCAGTCTGAACACACCGGTGAATTTCAGTCACAGGAAGAACACCAATGGAAGAAGAGTAGAGTTATCATTTAAGTTACTTTTACTTTTGGAGTATGTATTCCATTTTCTTGAAAAATCACCTTTCTGTTTTCCGTCCATTTTATTTTCTAACGAACTGTCATAGTTATTTCAACCCCCCCCCCCAATCAAATTGAGTGCAGCATTATTCCTCAGGTACAACTATCATAAAAACTTGGTCCAGTGAAGCAATTTTATCAAATGTCCAGGATGAAGCATGAGTGCTTCTAAAACTCCATTCACTCAATAGCAGTGGAAATAAGTAACTGCAATACATACATATGCAGTACATCTACCAGTCACTGTATTTCTAAGGAAAATAGACAAAACTGCATATTTAAAGTCACCTCAGTCCTCTCTCTACCCCCCCCCCCCCCCCCCCATGGGATTCTTGACATTCATATGTCAACAGGCTGATAACACCATTTCTGTTAGAGCACTTGTAAAGCCCTCAATTTCCAAGGGATAACCAAGCACATAGGGTAGCGTACTTAAAACACATTCTGCTCGAGATTTTCAAAAGCTTTTTATTTCCAAGTAATAGCCTAGTGCAGACAGTAGCCAGGTTAAACTTATCACACTTGAAGAGATCTGGGAAACCATAGGAGCCCATTATTTGACCTAATCAAGCAGTATATCTATATTGTTTGTATTAAAAATTCGGGCAGGCTTTATTATGGCATATGAATGGTTATGTTTATATGGAGTCAAGTGCACTTTTAAAGTGGTAGGTGTAGCTGAATAGTAGCAGATGTTTGGGCTGAATTTATGTAATTAGTTGGTAAAAATTATTAAAAAGGGGGAAAAATTATAATTCAATATGGATACAAGCACAGGCCATTTGCAGTACAGAAAAAGATGGGAAGAAAATATAGCAAAAAAAAAAAAATTCTTTTATTAGTAAAAAACTAAGGAGGAAGAATGTTTAGTAGTGCAGATTGTAAGAAAAGATTCATCAATGATTTTAAAGTTGTGAAAGATACCTGTTTGTGTCACATTTTCTAAGGAAAGAAATAATTTGCGTATTATAAAAAATAATGATGATTAAAAAAAATTAGTATAAAACACTTAACAACCTCCAACTCCAAGGAGAGACACTAAGAAGAAGTATAATACAATTAATTCCTAATCCCCATGTCCTCTCCCCAAAATTATGTTCAATCATCTGCCAGTATCATGATTCTCATACCTGCACTCCACCAGTGACATCATACATATTCTCTCTAAGGGCCACAGACAAGGAATCATATCCCATGATATGTATATATCTGTGCCATACCTCTTCATATGTTCCTCTGTGGAGATCTAATAGGCCTCTGTTTATGATGTATATGTGTGCATATGTGCATGTGTGTGCGTGCATGTCAGGGCACCTGTTATTTGATCACAGCTAGACTAGTTGATATTGATGAAAATCCAGCTTTAAGGGCCTGTGGTTGAAAGCATAGGGGCCTGCTGCTCTGTATAATGATATGCACCAGGTAGGCAACCTGTGCAGTGTAGTGTAGTCACCAGGTGAGAGCACTATATTTATCTAAGGGATTTACAAAGGTCACAGAGGTCAGGTCGAGAGTGACATGCCTTCGTGCATTTTGTATCATCCTGCCCGATAAAAATTTAACCTGCAGTGAAGAGTGAAGCGTAGGAGGGATTGTCTGTCAATATAAAAGTGTTCTGTAATGAGGGTTAAGTTGTAAGAATTAATCTACTAGTCCCAAGTCAAACCTTTTCTGAAATGTGTATGCCTGGATTCGTTTTCAGCGGAGATGAGGAATCAGTTTAGAGGAATGAAGTCTAAAG
Organism: Lingula anatina; assembly: GCF_001039355.2. The sequence goes on along the minus strand of NW_019776138.1, from coordinate 28,965 downwards.
GGCACTTACGTGTAGAGTGCTGCTGCAAGAATAGCATAGTCAGATTAGTTAGGAAAAGGAAAGGGAAAAAGTAAACGGAACTTTTTTTTTACTTGACCCAGTTCCCCAAAGCATGGAAAAGAGTGATGATTAATACTGTGGGCTAAAAATAATGGTGCAAGGATGTGCACCTGAGAATGCATTAAAAATATGTACACATCTAAAAAAAAGAATCTAAGTGTACAGAAAGAGTCTCTCTTCATTGATAAGAATGCAAGGTTATTTGAAGTGGTCATTACTGAAAAATGAATATTTGAGTTATCTGTTTGTAGTACTGATCCCATCATTTTTTTTTTTTATTTATTTATTATCATTCAGGTGAAACCCCTATTCACCATAGCAATTTTGGCAGTTTTCTAATGTGAATGTACCACATACCCCTGTTAACAGTTCGTATGAACCCTCCTCAGTGGCTTGTCTTCTATCATCATCAGTGCTAAACCATTGGTAATACCAGGCTACACTTCTTTTTTTTTCCCCCAGATTTTTGACAAATAATGCATACTGTGAAAATAAGTAGCAACGAGCTAAACAAAGTGGCCCTTCTTTCCACCTGTACGTGTTGGTGATGTTATTTTTCGCAAGATGCGGATGTATTTGTGGCATTGAAATTTTTAATGCAGTTGAAACTTTGTTATCTTGTTTATATAAGAGCAATTGACATTTCTTTTCCCTTCATGCCCTTTATGAAAAAATAAATAAATAAATGAATAAATAAATGAATAAATAAGGTAAAAAAATAAGTAGGTTTATTCATTCAACTGCAGCTCTGTCTTGGTTTATTGGTCTGCGGTTTACTTGCTTGTGAAAATGGGTCTGAAGTCTGTTTAATTTGTGTTCATGTTCTTGGGAATAATGTTCCGTCTATTCAGGTGAAAAAAAAGTAATGATTTTCTGCAGACTTGCAATAGCTTTGATGATTGAGTTATTTGTGTCATTATGTCACATTATACCACTGTCTGTCACGATAATTTTTTTCATTAGACTGTGTTTGCATCACTTTCAGCAACTTGGGTTCAACTGTCATTTCTTCTCCACAGTGCAGTGCTGAAGAGCAGTGATAATTTGTGTTACTGAAAACATCAATTTCTCCAATGCAGACTTACTTGCGTCATTTATCTGAACCGGATAAACAAAAGCTGTTTGGTGATGTTATTTGTATGTCTGTATACTTGTGATCATCTCGTGCAAAAGGAAACAATCTAATTTCGTGTCATGTTATTAACTAGGATGTAGACATTAGTGATCTCTTAGCATAATGTGTCTGGGAAAAAAAGAAATGCCACATAATCTTGGCCAAATAAAATCTGTGAAAAATCTGTGTGTTTGTGTGTGTTTG
>NW_019776138.1:13683-27547 GCF_001039355.2 Lingula anatina | reverse complement strand
CAACAAAAATCTGATTTGAAATCAGACTGCCAACTTGAGAAAGTTGATCAAATAACTTCATTGTCAGAAGAGAACTCACTAAAGCAAGAGCATTAGATAATATGTTGGAGTGGAGTGGAGTGAAGTGAAGGAATTTTGTCAGATCAGTTTGGTAATAAGGAAGCTCATTGAGTGCAATTTTGGGTCTTACTGTTATTTCGAAAAAAAGATCTGTAGAATTTTGTTTTGGATTTTTTTTTTCAAAAGCCAGAAAGAGAGAGCAAATATATTCATCAATGCCATCTAAAATGATTATAACTGAACACTGAAGTCCTAAATGAACATTCTGTTCCCCACATGTCCGATTGTTGCACAATGATGTCTGGCATCTAATTTAATTTCTCAGCTTATTGGATGATGACGCGTGAAAACTAATAACTCCAGCCTTCGTTTCTCTGCTGACAATGAAAATTAGACAAATGTATTATAGAATCAGACAGATGCTAGGTGATTTCACAGAGTGTGAAACGTTTGTTGAAGAGCAATTTCTGTTCAGGAATGTCCAGACCTTGGTTTTTGATCCCTGGTAATTTCCCCTAACACCCACCACAAATTGTGACTTTGTTGGTAATCCTTTAACAACTTTCTCTTGAGTCCTTCACATGTGGGTATGCAGAAAATGAAAACATTCCAACGTTTTCAATCAAACTATTCTTCTTGGAGGCAGTTTTTTTCCTCTGCTGTCATTTCTTAAAGCACTAGAAGAAGGTTAGGTTTATGGATGGCTTGCCCATTTGTATATGCCATCACGTAGAATTGCATCATCAAATGCATTTTGTATTTCATTTCATGGGAGTGAATTAATGGTGAAATAATTGTTGCAGAAAATTGTTTACATGTACACATGATATTAACATTTTATCTGGCATATAAGCATTTTACAACAAAAGAAACTTGTTTCATATTGAGACAATTGTATTTTAACACATTTGATACAAGAAGCTCATCTTTATATTATTCAATATTCTAACATCTTAATGAACATTAGATTAATATGATGTCTGTTTTTTTTTTGTCCTTGCAGGCCAGGTTGTCAGCAGGTCTCGGAATGCATCAAATTTTTATCCCCGAATAGTGACCCCGGATGACGTAATCACCATGGCAACAGATCCCCAGCAGCACCAGCAGGAGATGGCCGCCATGCAGAATCGTATCCCTGTCACATTCCGCGACCCCACGTGTGCGCCTTTACGAAAGCTCAGCGTGGATTTGATCAAGACATATAAGCACATAAATGAGGTAAGACCGTTTACTGTATGTATGAAAATGTAAAAATTTGATAAATTTCTGTGATTGCATTTGAAATGAAGTGTGTGTATGCGTGCGTGCATGCGCATGTGTGTATGTGTGACGTATCAAATCATAGTCCAAAAGGGTTGAGCATTGTGAGACATATTTGAGACAAGCTTCCACTGTATTTGTACATGTGAATTATATTTGATTCTCTCTCTCTCTGTTTTTATTTGTCTTTGTGTCAAGTTCTTCATTGGACAATTGTTCTGGCTGTGGTGCTATTTCTACCCTTCAATCAGACCAGTGCCCAGATGGTCAGTTGATGTCCGGTCTCTAACCTCTATCACCCAGAGACTGGTCAGCCTGTGGTCAAGGGACTCATAATATACTTAACAGCAAGACTCAGCAGACAGTGTTAATGGGCAAAGATGGTGTCTGAACAGAAAGACACTGGCAGTTATCCAAGGTTCTTACCCATTCACTTCTTTCTAAAGCAATTAATTATTTCTCCAGAAACAGTTATGTGGGCAAAATATGATAAACATTTGAAAATGTTTTTTTTTTTTTTTTTACTTTTGTGATGAAGTTTTCATAATAATGGAGTTATTATTGTACCATATCTTCTGTTTGAACAATTTGACTCAGCAGTTTGATTTGGTTGCAAGTCATCAGCTGTTAAGACAAATCTTCTTCAAAAATGAATTGCCCAAAACAAATCTGCTACAAATCATTTCACTGGAAACACCTAGGAAACTAAACCACTGACAGTGCAATTACCACCCCCTGAAACCTTAATTCTATCACTGAACTCTGGTTGAACTGCTGGTAATTAGTGGGTAAATAAGGTCACTGATATATTATCTGACTATTATATATATAACAGAATGTACATGAAGGATCTCCCAGAAAATGCCAAATAGACAAGATTGCTGTGAACTCAATTGTCACCTATCTCCTTACCTTAATTGTCATTGCAGTACATTGTTTGCTAAAGGACAAAATAGTCCAAGGCTTTGATATTTTTTGTCGGAAAGAAGCCCCTAAGACATGATAATGGTAATGGAAAACAAATTATAGTTGAAAAAGATGCTGCACAATTTCTTGGTAAATAACTTGATGCTTCGGCCCTGGCCACGACTGTCGAGAAGCGGAAAATGTTTTCCAGGATAATTTTTTAGAAAAGAGGCAAAACCTAGATAATTCAAGACATTGTAAACTGAACAATTAGACACAGTGAAGTCTTCTGTGTAAACTTACAACTTTTTGGTTTATGTAAATAGGGGGTGGGGGGGTGGAAACATGTTTTTATGTAAGGCAAAGTTGACATCTGAATTAACTGCCTCAGTGTAAAGAAAAGATCTCTTGTACTGCATTATACATTTCCCAGAGCAGTTCGATTTGAGATCTGGTCATTTTTTGGCCCTGATACAGAATCAGATAATAGTGTCGACGCTATTGCTTTCACCTCCATGGGGAGGATAAAAGCCCAGCTGCTGTTTGAGGCTCTGAAATCTAGCAAATGAACAATATCTTTCTCTCCCAGACCAGGAACTATATTATACTTCAGTGCATATGTTTGGGGGAAGGGTGACACTCTTCTACAGTGTTTTAAAAGCACCTTTTAAAGTAAAGGCAGGTGATGGTTATAGAGGAGAGGAAGGGTGCTAAAGACCACAGTGACAATTTTAACGGCATTCCTCTTTTTTGTCTGTATAAATTTCAGCTGTCTGTGGAAAGATTGCCACTAGCTGTCTGACTTGTAAGCTTTCATGCCCCTATTCTTGCTATAAATAGGTGTAATTGAGGATAATAAAAGTCATGCTGTTGAAGAAGAGGTACTGTGTAGATATTTCTAAATCATTTGACAACTTTTTTCCTCTGTGATTAGCTTTGAAAAAAATACAAGACAAAGAAAGAAAGGAAGAAATGCTCCATCTGCATCATTTACCTTTCAAAACCATATATGTCCATGGAAATGAAAAAAGCTGAATTGTTGTGAAGTAGTGAAGCTGCAGAACAGAACGTCCGCAGCTGTTTCTCTCCAGGGGCTGTGGCTGCAGCCAGGTCCCTGGTAGCAGCAGCACAACCATGATGACTCAAAGAAATGATCACTTGGAAAAGAAAAGAAATCTTCAGCACAGCTGAGCCTTTTGTACTTAGTTAACCCCTGATTGAGAAAAAAAAAAATTGAAAAGGTAAAGAAAACCTTGACATCAAGGGTGCTCAGTTGTAGAGGTCTCGGTATATTGCAGGTTTAATTTGAGTGGGAAAAACCATCACCTGTGTCTCAAATAGTCGTTTTTGTTATGTCATGCAAACTTGATTAAGTTAGAAAAAAAAATTCAAGAAAATTGATAAATTTCCAAATCATCATGAAATTAATTTTAGATGACAGCAATTTTGAATTTTATGCATTGAAAACTTGAAAAATCAGAAATCAAACCTTTCCAGTAAAATACTCGACATCATAGACATCAGGGGTTTTCATCCACCATTGACCAATATGTGTTTATATGAAACTGGCCCCTGAAATGTGACTTAATACATCTATAGCAGACATTAATTTTGATGATGCTGAGGTAAGGTAATCGGAGGGTGCAAGTTTAACAAAAACTAGGTAAAAAAAATGACCGTCTGAAGAATCCTACTTAAATCTATTCTGGGTCGTGCAATTATTTGTATGTAAATGAGCTATATTTGGCAGAAACAGAATTGCTTTTTTTGTCTGAGTCATTGGGTATTAACCACTTCCACTAGGAGTCTGAATTCCAATTTACCACAAATATTTCAATCAGGTTTGCAAGAGTTGAGGTTCATATCTCAGTCATCTCCACAGGCTTGTTACGGCATGGTCCTTCTTTGTTTACCTTTTTTCTGAGCTCTTTGTTAAGACAAGTCTTTTTTGCCAAACTTTTTTAAAGCACTTCACTAAATTAAAATATCTTTATGTAAGGTTTCAGTGTCATCCGTATGTTGACTTAAAAAAAAAAACTCAAATGATGGCGTGTTTAGTAATGTGGTAAAATAAAACAAGAAAACTGTGATTGTGTTAACAAGAAGGGCAGTGTTGATTACTAGTAATATATTTCACTCATTTGCAGGATTCTTTGAGGATAAATAGTTTTAAACCTTTTTAGCTTCTATATTTCCTGCCAGATCTGTATCACATGATAACTCATTAGATAACATGGTATCTGATCTTTTTACCAGTGATGGTATTATCCTCTTTACTGACTAAAAAAAACAAAAAAAAAAAAAAAACAATTTGATCAGATGTGACTGGAAAACCAGAATTGATTATTGCAAAATTAATTTGTTTGTCTCCATGCTTCCTCGTGATTTTGTGGTTCATAAAAATTGGTTTCCAGAACAATGTATTCATTTATCAAGCTGTCAGATAAGTTCTGGGTGATATGTAGATTGTTGTCTTCTATTCTTTTTCTGTTCACACATGCATGCGCATGAACACACGTGTGCACACGCACACAAACAGTCCATCTTAGTGCCATCCTCAAATATCCCCTTACACACACACACACACACACACACACACATATTTCTAATTACAAAACATCTTCCTATCTAGTCATTCAGGGTCCAAGCAATAATAATAGCTGATTGCCTATTGATTTGTGTCTGTGCTTGACCTGGTCATCTACCATAGTTGCGGTCATCGAAGGGTCACTCATGGTCAGTAGTGACAAATTGACAGGTTCAACAGGTGAATGGGATGATCTTTTAATACAAGCATGTAAGGTTGGAGGGGAAAAAAGTATTATTGTGTAACTTGTCATGTAAATGATGTATCTAAGAGCCATATTTGTGCAAGAATCCCAGAAAATGATCTCTACAATGTTGAATTCAAGAATGAATTGTGCATAAGTTCAAAAGAAATTCTAAATTCAGCTAATTACTGATGTGACTATTCAAACAAAATTCTATAACATGATACCTGGCAAGGATTGGTCAAAACAGATATTAAAATTATTTTAAACAAGGCATGACCCCTACTAAACTGAGCAAGGTTTGATTTTAGATTTTAAAGCAGTTTGTCTTTAGAAAAGCAATTTTAAAGCAGTTTGTCTTTTTTATCACATAAAGGAATGACCTGACCAGTTCAATAATATATTGAAAATTATTAATTGATTTTGTTACTTAAACAATTAGCTATCTAGGTCTCTTTTTATGTCTTTTGCGAAGTTACAATTATGCCCAAGGCTCATTACTGGACAAGACGTCTTTTCAAAGTCTTTTCAAATTATGTTTAACAGTGGCTCTCAATTCCCAAATAATACAATGATTCTTACTAAGAACTAGAAAAAAAGTATTGTCATTGTGCCCAAAGTCACATGGAGTCACATATGAGACCATGTGCTTGACTGACCAAAGACAACTATGTCAGCTATGTGACATTGTTTTCTTCTGTCTGCTGGTCCACATTCCTCATACAGGCTATTAAAATAACTGTCTCACGGGACTTAAGTTTTAAACTATTAATATTGATCTGTCATGCATACTCGGACTATATATTTGTTGGACTTTTTTAATGAGAATTTTGTAGTATAGGTATTTTATTTTAAAAATCCCATCTTTGAGAGCTCTCAAATGGTGGCTGAAGTCCTGTAGAGAATGGGATACCATTGTTGAGTGCAAATTTATTAATGAAAAGATACTGCCCCCCCAACAGCTTTGTAAAGATTGCTTCATATTTACAGCACGAATGTTTTGTTGAAAATGAGGGATGCTCAATAAAGTGTGGGTGTTGTTTCTGTGGTTTGACGCAGAAGGCAGACAGATTGCTGTGGCCAGTTTTTAACATCTTCCTCGAAGCTGGAGACAGCCCATCAGGGCTTCCAGAATTATAAATACATGATCAATGAGCCCCTGTGTAGTGACAATGAATGTATGCAAAGCTAATAACAGTATGTCTTAAGCACGCTATGGCTTTCCTACAAACGGAATTTCTATCTCTCATGGGCCGCCCTGATAATATCATCCTCCCTGATCTCCATATTGTGGGAATTTACAGCCTTCAATTGACAGCCCCACCCCCACCCTCCCCTCCTCCCCCACCCCAACCCATCCTCTAACCCCCACCCTGAAAAGGGCAATCTTTGACACATAAGTAATAATCTGCACATAGACCACCGCCAGCTAGAGGACCCACTGCCTTCACTGGCCTAGAGCTATCCATGCTCCACTGCCTTAATGGAGGTATAAATCTTGGCATATTGCTTCAACCTCTCTCCCCATTGACCTCGGCTGATATTGCCAGCTATGAGCTACTGCAGAGTGATGGCAGTTTAAAGTGTAGGAACAAATTGGGTTCAGAGCAGGTGCTCTAGGCTCAGGTCAGACATGGTATTGATCCGAGAAGATATTTCCACTGTCTGCCACCAGGTGTCAGTGTTGCAGTTAATCTGTCTACCAACAGATGGCAGCAGTGTCTTGGACATAGTTTTTATGTCAGACTGCAACATCCCACTAACCTCATGAATCTTGAAGGTTCTTATGTCCAGCTTGCGTTATTCATGAAATGAAAGTTTTATTATCAACATAAACATCTGTTTTGGGCAGAGAAAATCAGAAATTTATATGTATCATCATATTTTGACTTTTGCCTCATGATTTGTGTTTAAAATTTTTGTTTTGACTGATTTTAAACAAATTGTGAAAGTATTCATTTATGATTGCATATATTGTTAAATTATTTGCATGTATTGTTAAATTTTGTTTTGGGCTAATCATGTTCCAAGTAAAATTAAGCAAATAAACAGCATTGTCATGTGGAATCCAGATGAATTGTGAATTAACATTACCTAGGAGACTTGTGGGTTAGTTTCTTACTGTAATTTATTGATGATTCGAGGTCAGTGACATAAACGTCCTAAGCTAGACTGGGCCATTTATCTTATTCCGCATGTGCCTGACTGGAGAGTTGAACAGATATTTGACCTCTTAAGTGTAATTTTGGTTTGGAATTTTTGGCTGTGTGCATATTGTACACTATCCCCTCCACCTCTTCCTACCCCCCCCCCCCCCCCCTTCTGATTCAAGACAAGGGAAAGGGGGTGGGGGGTGGGAGCTGACACCGTTCAGAAACAAAACAGAAACTATTTTAATTGTAAAGCTTCCATTGATTTAAAACCACCAAGGTTATGCTTCTGAAAGTAAGATATGCAGGGGTGGTACAATTATCCGTGAAAGGGGTTTAGATCTTGGGAAAAGTAAATATAGGGAGCAAATAGATCATTGTAGTGATCGCAGGAAGAAATACTACTGTGTTTTGTTGTAGTATCTCATGGCATGGAGTACAAAAAGTATGTTCGTTAATACAAATACCATTGAACTGTATGCTCACACCGCGGCGTGCACGTAGTATGGCCTTTGAGGTGTGACTGCTGCACTTGTTGGCCCCCTCCTTACGAACATGCAAGTATGTCGTGCACACTCACATATACAAGACAACAAATTGAAGTCTCCCACCTATTACCCTGTGACCTAACTTAACCTACTTAAACAGATCATACCAAATATGGCAAAAGGATTTTATTACAAGTAATATCAGTGTTAATTGATGTCATTCATGACATTGCATATAGGTCAGTATAACATGGAAGAGCCAAATAACACAGGGAATCAAATCTTTAACATTTAAATTTATTGTTAATATTTAATTTGACTTATCTTAGGTGTGATAATGATGTTGCATTAACCTGTGGTCAGCCACATGAACCTTGACCACTGCACCAACTGACCTCTGTGTCTTCAAGTTACAGTCTGTTTCACTGAAGATAATGACCTGTGGCGGCTCATCATCTATCATATTCAACAGAGCAGGGATTCCATTTCACGCTGATCTGAGTATGACAGGAGACAAAGGCGACAGGTCTATTGATTAAAAGATTGACAGGACAGAGGGCGGGGAGGGGGGGGTGACTTCCGATAGAGATCAAACAGTAATCAGACAACTGGGTCTGATATGCTTGATATACTCATCAAGTAAGGTTAGCCTAAGATGACTAGAAACACGTCATAATACTTGAAGCACATTGTATGCGTCTTTTTGTTTGTGAATTCAGGCTGATGCACATTAACTGTGCTGCAATGGTTTTTGGCCTTACACACAACTGCTCATGAAATTGTACATAAAGGGCCAAGGACAAAATGGGGTTCAGTGAAAACGTCTACCCACATGTGATATTTTACATAAGAAGACTAACTGCAGTCAATACTAGCATGCTCTAGTAAGAGACCAAACTTTTTTCTCTGACTGGTGGTTTTATTATCTTAATCATAAATGGTACGAATGGTTGATGGATATTACTCCATCCAATAAAAGGAGTGCCTAGAGAGGGATTGGAATATTGCGTACTTCAAATTGAATTGAATAATTAATTTGTCATAAATTTGAGGTCATTTGGTAAAAATTTATGGTACAGATGCCCCAGTTAGGCCAGAGTGCTGCATTGTGACAGTGAGAAGAACTAGCGGCAGCCCTAGCCTAAGTAGAATTGGTTTTAAAGCTCAGTTTAAAGTTTGATTATTCATCAATAGACAGCCCTTTGGTTGGCTGGAGATTCTAGAGTCTGTTGGTGTATTAGAAAAGGGTCTGAAAGATTTTTTTAAGATGTCGGGAAGATTTTTTGTCATGCCCAGTACACTGCCTTCAGTTTTAATTTTTGATGAGTGAACATGGTTTTGGCTAATGTAGCATACATGTCAGATACACCATTGCCCTGGGGAAGACTTCACATCATGGGAGGATCATTTAAGACCTTTCTTATTTAAACACTCTAAACAATGAAAGCACTTAGCTGGCTCTTAACCTGTTCATAATGCACATGCCCTATTAGCTGCTCCTGCCTTGTCAAAAAGGCTTAACACCTTGAAGAAATAATTTTTTGGTCTTGGAACTCAATGATAAACAGATTCATTGCAGAATGCATTGATCATGGTTGGATGTAAAGAAAGTAGTGAGATATTTTTTCCTGCCTTACACTGTCTAACAACACTCTGTGTTACTTTTCTCGTATTCTTTCAATAGAATTAATATTATCCAATGCAGATCTCTGCAGCAATAACTCACCTTTGGAGCACCTGACGTATGCATCATCATCAGTCACATACATACTAACAGTCTTGAACCCAGCTGTGCAAAACTTTGAAATTATTGCTTCAAGACACCAATGAACATTTCTTTGAAGGAAATTTGATATTATTAATGGTATATAGGTAATATTTATATACCATGAGTAATTACCATAAACACTTTCTAAGGCAAAAGACTTATAGAGCACTTTAGTGCATGACTCCACCACAATTGTAGGCTCTGTATTTTACATGATTTTTAATATGCGTGGCTCACATAAAAATTGGGTGTTTGTTACTGAAAAATCAATTTCTCAGCAACTCTTTCAAATACACTACTATACAAATTGTTATTTTAAATGTCTTCTTTCATACCTTTGAGGGTCACTAGTTGTTTCACTCATGGACACTTATTAAAAAGAGCATCACAGGGCTTAATGTGTTGCATATGGGTCTCATGATTTCATAGCTTATACAACAACATGTGGACCAATGATTAGTTATTATCCATGTCACAGGGATTTCTTCTAGATATACACTGGCCCCATATATGTATTTTGTATTGCTGTCCAAGAGGTTTACTATTGAAAATTTGATGTATGTCATGGGTTTGAAAACAAGTATCCTTTAGAATTCCCAAATAATGTTGGAGACTGTATGCTACTTCATTATAAATGAACGTTTACCTGCTGAATGACTCAGTACACACTAAGGCTGTTTTTGTGCCACAGTGGCTTCCTAGTCAATACGCAAAGTCAACAGAACTTCCCGCCAAAATACATTGATTAAATATTTAACATGCGTGTGAGTAAGCAGGGATTTACGCATTTGTGTAAGGTCATGCAGGCAGCGAGTGCACGTGGACTGCTATCTGATGGCTTGCTCAGGCAAGGAAAAAAATGTGAAAAGATTTCCAGAAGAGGCGCTCGTTTAGAAAATGTCCTTGCGTGGCAGGACACCTTCTGTGGATTTGTTTGTAAAATGGACATTTGAGTGACCAACTGAGATAATTTTTGTGGACATAGAGAGATACGGTTTTGATTTCAAGGTCTTGAAGTGAAAGGTGCTTTTGATCCGCGATATGAGATGGATGTCAAGGACATGGAAAGAAAAAGTTCCACATTTGGATATGTAGCTAACATTTTTGATAAGATTTTACTTTCATGTTGACTTGAACAAGATAACATAGGGCATTAAAGGTGAAAGCAGGTTTATCCCTGACTGATTAACCCAACAGGTGCTTGTGAAGCCAGAAGTCTTGTGGACAGTGAGTTGATGACAGATGCACATCTAGTTTACTGTTAGTCAAGGTTGACTTTCTCTGATGCACTTTTAGTTATACATCACCTATTAGTGATACAAGCTTGGTTCCATCCCCAGTGACAGCAGCCATTCATTTTTTACCAGACATGGGTCATTTTTAGCACTGACCATTGCAACAGCAGGTGCCCTTGAAGTCAGTGGGACAGTCATCTTCTTCCTTAAAACTTTTTACACCAAACTCTGAAATTTTATCTTCCCAGCTGTAGCCTTGGATCTACTTAATGGTACCATATGTGGGATTGCAAAATTTGGATAGATTGGGATTTGTATAGTAGCCAAGTGGACCACCAATAAGCAAGGACAGTATTGCTACCAGAGAAAAGCCAGACATATGTTGGAGACTTGCTAGACTTTGGTATATCCGATGTTCTGTGGCATGTAAGGCAATGGATCATATAGGCACTATGACACTATGAGACGCATCATACTTGGTGCAGTGAGTATCATAGGAAGGAAATAAAAACTAAGAATAACTGGATAAAAACTGATGTCAGAAAACACTGAGGACAGATAGCAAAGTGAGGTATTGAGACAGACTTGCTTGGCTTGTACATAGAATGGAAGCCAGAGGTTGACAATGGGACCTGTAACCAATGACCACATACTGCCCAGTGGACAGTCCAGGGAGGGAATGACCACCAGGAGACTGGTTGATTTTTCTGTAGGTGATTTTGTGTTGGATCTGTGTGTTTGTGTGTAAGACAACTATTTCAAGTTTGTTGTCATTCTACCTCGCCTTCATTCACAACAGGGCTTACATGAGATATTAAATTAGCAGACCTGACTTGCATGGTTTTATACCAGCATGAATTAATGTTATGTTTATAATAGGAAATAATAAAAGAGATCTTGAGTGTGATTTTTATCTAAAATGGCAGTTGTCCAGCCCAGTTGTCAGAAATGCAGTGAATACCAGAATAGGTGTTTGTTTCCCAAAAAAAATGGTGGATTCAGAAGTCAGAGACAGAACAAAACAACCTGTGTATGGCTAATGAGATTGAACTGAGTTTTTAGTTATGAATGCAGGAGTTTTGTTAAGTTGAATAAGAATATGTCTAGTAGTCTTAAGTAAATAATAGAATGTGTCCGTGTTAAATATGACTTTAGTGAATGATTGATGTGTTGAATCCACTGGGAATCATTGAGAGAGACGGGTGTTGGTTGATGTCAGGCTTAGATATGACAATGTACAGTATGTTATGGACCAAGGCTTTCTGTTGCTGTGTATGTAGTTTGATTTTGAATGGATGTGATTCTTTTGTAGGGTAAACACATGATTTCATTTAAGAGATTGGTAATGGAATAATTTTTTTCCTTATAATATTTTTTTAAAAAGAATTTCAACATAATTATGATTAATGCCAGACCTGGAAATTATATTATGAAATGAATATGAAAGCAAAAGCAAACTTACTCTTTTCAGGTGTATTATGCAAAGAAAAAACGAAGGGCTCAACAGGCTCAAGGTGACGACACAAGTCACAAAAAAGAGCGTCGTCTCTACAACGATGGTTACGATGACGACAACCATGACTATATCGTCAAACCTGGGGAGAAGTGGATGGACAGATATGAAATTGACTCACTTATAGGGAAAGGTTCATTTGGTCAGGTAAGAGTTTATTTATTTATTTATTTATTTATGTCTTATCAATGAAAGCAATGGTTTTGCTGCCTTGTTTTAACACCTTTTTATCGAAGATGCAGTCAGCAGACGTGATTCTCTGAAACGTCCAAAGCTTCAGTAGAAAATAATTATTATTTGAACAAATAATGAATAATATTATGTAACAGAAATGTTTTGGTGGTTGCTAAAACAGTTCTTTTATATTATCAACTTTATCCAAACACCAATCAAATCTTATCAATGATTTTCACAAACAATTTCATAATCCAGAAGAAGTTTATGTATATGATAAAAGAACTTATGCTCTGTGGTATAGATTTTGTAATTAATAATAAATATTTGGGATCTCTTTTAAGTGGGTTTGCCTCATTTACCCTAACAGGTACCTAGTTAGTTGATTAGGCAATATGAATGTCTGTAGGCAGTTCTAGGTATGTGATTGAAAGGACAAAAGCCTCTTTCACAAGATATGTTGATGGCATTCCGTGGATTAATATTCAAGATTAACACAACCACTTATTTGTTGAGTTTAGTAACTTATGTTTCTTGCTAACAGTGTTCTTAATCCCGCCTTGTTTTTCTCTCCAAAGAAAACATGAGTTTATTCATTGAGGAGATTGTTGAAAAATTTGGTTCACTAGATTAATGTGGTCAGAAATGATCTGCGAATTTCAAGTCAGTCTTATCAGCATAATGAACCCCCTTTGTCTGTATCATTCTCATTCTGCATGTATCCATACTGTTCAAAATTTACTCTGATCATGGGATTAAATCCCAGGGCTGTGGTAATTATAGAATTCAGAAAATTAAATCAAGATGAACCAAGTGTTCATTTGCTACTTGTAAACTGTTGTGTTTTTGTACTGAACGCTTGATTTGATACAAAAATACAATGATGTAAGCTCTCCCAGTCAGAGGGCAGTAGCCAGCAGGTACACTAAGAATGTCTAGACATTATCTAACTTGTCATAAAATTGTGTGGTTCACAAAATAAACATGCCACTTTGGTGCATTTGTTGATGCTGCAGAAATTGGCGGGAAATTGAGCGTGGGGTGTGGAGGGGGAGTCGCCCCAGTAACCATAGCAAGAAACAAAAATGATTTACTAGTGTGCACCATGTCCCCAGGCAGTCACTGCTTTTGAGGATTTTAAAACAAAAATTGAATGGCAGTTTTTCTGTAAATAACTCATATTAGTGAAAAAATTATACAAAAAAAAAAATAATAATAATAAAGATTTAATTCACTTTTCAAACCACGCATTCAGTCTATTGAATATTTAAAAGTTTGGCTTTATGCCTCACAGACAAATGTCTAGCCAGTGTGTGGGGGAAAACAGGTATAACCACACAGTCTGAGAGTCACTTCAATGCTCTATTCATCCGTGGCAGACTTTCTTTGTCTGTCCCCTCAAAACATAAATAGAAAATATTTGCTAAATGATGTCATTTGAGTATTTTAGTACAGGTTGAAAAATGAACAGTGTGATTATTGTAGGACTCATGCCCCCCCCCCCCCCCCCCCCCCCCCCCCCCTCCCCCCCCCCCTCCC
>NW_019776137.1:71518-94508 GCF_001039355.2 Lingula anatina | reverse complement strand
GTGACAGTGACAGTGACGGCAACGCCAGCCACGACAGACGCAGGTGATGGCAATATGTACAGACACATCTGTACATATTTACTGTACTGTTTGAGAACAGTAAGTGACATGGTTTTTCTTAAATGGTCATCATGGGAGCAGTGCCCAAAATAAGTTTTTTTCAAATTTTGATGCAATATTACATAATGTTAAACAGCTTAATGACCATCAATTTTTAATAATAAAATATTAGTATCATGGATATTCAGAAAATGTGACTAGCAAAGGTCTTCAGGCCCATGGAACTTCAAAGTCACAACTTGAAAATGCCAAAATGTAAACAAGACAGCACTGTTCTGAAATGTTTTTTTTCCATTTTTAACAATTTTTTTAACATAAACAAAATTAACAGGTTACTGCCATTTTTATACGATCAACTAAGAAAATTGATGAGATGGGAAAAATATCAATACAACAGTGTTAAATGTCCAATTTCCTCCATCCTGAGATTCTGAACATAGTGAATGATTGCATCTGACAAACTGCAATGATATGAGTTTATTTCCATTTTTGACACTTTATTACACAATACACGATAACAAGTTTACCATCATTTTTACATAATCAACTAACAATTTTGTAAAGATTCAGGAAATGTCAAACAAACACTTTTATGTATCTTATTAGTAAAATAATAAGACTGTTAACATGCCTAAGAATTGAATCTGAGGAAATGTGAAAAAACAGCATAACTTCTAAAGTAATGGCCCGATCATGCCGATTTTCGAACTTGACCTGCGTTTTAGTAAGATTGATTACTCCTGTGAGTTTCATGACAACAGGCCTAACGGTGTTCCTTAAAATGTGTTTACAGGGTTGCATATATGCTGAAAAGTGAAAAAACAGCATAAGTTCTTCAATAATGGCCCGATCATGCTGATTTTCGAACTTGACCTGCGTTTTATGAATATTCATCAGCTCTGTAAATATAAAGCCAAAAAGTAAAACTGTCCTCCACTTATCGTGTTTACAAGGAAAGTGCACGGCATCGGCGACGGCATCTGCATCGGCATCGGCGACGGCATCGGCGACGACAGACGCAGGTGATGGCAATATGTACAGACACATCTGTGTCTGTACATAATAATAATAATAATAACACATTGAGACCCAGTCCTCCCACCTTCTCTCTGTGTAGTAGTACTGGTCTTTCCTGAAACATAATAATAATAATTGACTCCTCCTTCACACTAAGCCCATAATGTAAATTGCATGTGTTCATATTTTTATTTTACATATTTATTTTTATATTGCAATGAAAAAAGCATTTTGAAGAAAAGATCAGTAAAAGGGAAATGAAGAAATTACCATGTCATAATACACTTATCAGGAGATTAAGTCTTTCAGATAGATTTCATGGATTTTTTTCAAATAAACAAGCTAGGTAATCCATATCAGTTTGACCTCAGCCATAAGATTCCATTAACTAAGACATGCTGAGTCTAAGTTTGATTGATTGCAGTTATAATTCAGATAAATGTATTAAACACAGTGGAGTGAGTACAACAGTCTGGAAGCTTGCTTTTCTTGTAACGGCCACTCAGTTAATTACATTAATGTTTTTAAATGACATCTTGTTATAGACTAACGCCTCGGGTACCAAACCATACACACACGAGAGAGGGTCAGATGGCGCAGCGTTTCTGTATACCTCCCAGGGGGCGCCGTAATCAATGACGGAGATCTCTGGAGGAGGTTAATGAGACCCTGGGGGCGTTTACACACAGCGCCATCTATAGGAGAACTCATTAGTTCATTCAGACCTGGCCAAGTACAGACTAGAAACTAAACCAATTACTAGTACAGGTAGAACTTAAAATGCTTTTTTTGGGGTGAAACTTTACATATTATGGTGCTTGTCCTCTGAATATCCATTTCAAATACATGCTTGGTTTTATAAGGCTTTATAAGGTCTGTTAATCTATTAAAGCAAGTAGGCCTCATTTTCCAGTCCAAAAGGAATTTTGTCTGAATGCTCCACTTGGAGTGGTAGAATGGAGTGTGGTAAGTCCTCTAAGTTCACAATCGATACAGACAGCCCCTGTGGGGGGCTGAAATAGCCAAGTCAATTACAGTCTCTGTGATGATTGAATTAAGACGCCCTGGTAATTCTATTTGAATCTCCAAACATATGGTGTCCCCCCTCCCGCGGGCCTTGTGTGGTCAACTGCGCCTCTACTGTGTGTTTCATACTATACACAGAATTTATGGTATCCTTTCTCTGGGGATTTAGGTGGTCAACTGAGCCCCTGCTGCCTGTATGATACTATACACAAAGTTTGCAACACACAGAAGCTAGACAACTGTTGATGATGAAAATTGAGAAGGATCATTTTTGCAAAATTCCAGATAAAGGAAATTATTCAGTAAAATATATGGTCTTGACAGAAATGCTTTATCATATTAAAAACAATATATGAAGTGATCTTTAATTGCAACAGACTGATGTTACTTTTTAAGTTATTATGATACTGGTGCAATATATGGCACACTCATATGTAAACTCAAAGTAAAATGGCAGCCAGTTTCATGAAGCTTTTTAAAATTAGTTAGAATTATAATCTTGCCAACTAGAAGACTTTAAGATTTTTGAATGCTGTTTCAAAAAACTATCATTACTAGTAACCTAGTTCGATCTATAGTAAAACTAAGTTGTTTAGTAAAAGTAAATGGCTAGTTCTTTAGTTACTTACGGTACTTTCAAAACAGTCTACCAGAAGTGACACTGTTGTGTAAACAGTGTCATTAATGGGCTAACTCTCTAAAGTTTGGAGGCTTGAACCACACAGCATGGATGACAAGAATGGCAACTGTCACATTGTATACAAAGACACATGATATAAAATGAGAACTAACAAACCTTTCCATTTCACTTATTATGCATGTGTACAATAAAACTCTACAGTTTGCAAGTGCTCTGACCCACTTGTTAAATATCCATGATAACAACAAGACAAATATGAATGAGAGAAATAGCAATAGTTATATGAAAGGACACTCATGATCATAACAAATGAGAGGCTAATGAGCCATCGCTAACAAACGAGAACCTTGTGAATTGGGTCTCAGAGTACTCCTAGAATATCTGTTGCTCCAATATGTGTTTTTGTAACAGACAGACTCTCTTGTGGTTTAAGATATATTTATTGGTAGAACTAAAATTTTCACCCCTGATGTTATTCAAGGGTGTTTTAGAAAGAATGCTGGTTACACCAATAGGTGGCTTGGTCTGAAAACACATACAGACAGACGAACAGCAACTCCAGCACTGTTTGAAAATCCGGCGCCAATGCCTTTTATAACGAGATGTCACATGACAAAGACCCAGTAAGACAGAACAAAGGAACATAGACAAAACACCAATTAGGGGGCGTCAGAATCACAGCAAGTCACAAGACAAGACAACTCAAGACGAGTGCATATTTATACATAGTTACATTTTATTGAAACAGTATTGAGCAAACACACAGAGAAATATCAGTCCAGCATAAGACATGACACACACATGTACATACAATGGAGGTATCTGGTGGGGCAATTGTGAATTTTCAGAACCTCTTAGTAAAGAATAATTCTGTTTTACTGTCATATCTGGAGACCATGAAAACCACAATACACCTTGCCATATGGCAGTCTGAATAATTTTCAAAGTTCTGGCTACAAAGTACTATCTGACAAAACCCTTTAACAGACCTCATAAAACTATTTGACCAAATAAGTTTTTAACTTACAAAATATCTGGTATCTTTTCTAGGGTCATTTCCTATGAAAATCAAAGTTTGTGAACCAAGTTTTCACTTACCCCTAGAAAAGCCTTGTGTCCATGCTCCGTACTGGTGTAAATGATTTCTTCCTTCTGTATCTGAAGAGTGTCATGTGACAGAAGCAGACGACGTGGCTCTTGACTTCCCTTTCCATTGGACACCAGAACCATCCCCTGCTTGACCTGCAAGAGATACACAGACAGACTGGGAAACATTCTTAAACACTTGTGGCAAGCATTTATTAATAACAGATAATTAGATCTTTTACACTAAAGAAAAATAACTGAAAACTGGGGTAGTGCTGCCAATTTTTTCTCTTAGCCTGAATCATCACTTTTTTATCACTTTTTTCTCCAAATTGTTTAAATTTGACTAAAACAAGTCAAATCAATCACTTTTTGTTTAGCCAACTCAGTTTTAGCATTTGGCTAAATTGGCAAATGTTAGCACTATCCCAGGAAAAGACTCTGGTAGACTGGAGAGAAATGATACAAAACTATTTGTTTTGTGATTTGTAATAACGACCTAATACCTGAAACCAAGCAAATAGGAGATATAAAGAACAAGATAAGCATGACATAGTTTTACATGACACACATTCACACAAACAAGCGTTCATACCTCATGAATTTTATATGGTTTGAAACATAAGCTGCTATCATTTTGCTTGTGCTATATATCTATATATACCTTCAAACCCTATGGCAATATTAACTTATAACATCATTTCTTTATGTTACTGCACAATATCTCCCACTGCTCTAATAATCACCCAATTATTGCAACTTCACAATGTAGAATTTTTGTCTAATTTGAATCAGTGCTCAGTTAATCTGCCCCTCCGCTCTTATTAACTGTAGTGATAGCAGTCTAATATGTGGACAGACTGCAGCCAACATGTCAACGTCAACTGAAACAGTTGTCTTCTACTGATTAAAAGATATACTAGTAGTCAGAGAGCACCTGCAGTGACAGCTAGCACAGAACTATCAAATCATTTTGCAAATAACACATCATAAACTGCTTAGTTTATATGTTGTTATTTCTGACAACAATTTCCCATGAGGAACAGGTGACACTGGCGAATTCTGGCTGATAATTTTCAAGAATTTGTGAGAGGATTTCACAAGCTACATGCAGTTTTCAGTGGTACTTAACTTTCTGAGTTTTCTTGAGGGTCAAATCCTTATTGGACCAAAGATGTTTTATGAGCTTAGTTTATCATATCAAAAATAGGTTCCCTAAGTACTACACTGTATACATTCCTCTATAAATCTCCCAACATAGGAGTATGCATGCACGCACACACACATGTACACGTATACACACTCATGCATACTCCATACACACATACATATGAGCCTGTGACAAAAGGTTGTGGCAAAAGATAACTAAAAGGACCAAAACTAGACATGATTTTTCAGGTGTCACAGCTATCCATAAGCAATAAATGAAACAATTATGGACAGATATAATAAGAAAATTACAATTTTTGGAAGCTAATTATTGTGTTGGTTGTTATATAACCATTTTCATAAAGACTACATTTGTCTACTAGTACAAAGCACAAATAAACTATTGATTAAGATGATATAACTGCTATCAGCTGAACTCTGCTGTTAATACAGGAGACACACAACCACCTGTTGCTGGTAGCAGCTGGAGATGAATAATGTAACCATAGATGATTTACCTGAATACATGTAGTAATAATATGTCCACTGACAAGATGTGGCCTTTGTATGTGACTCTGTATTTGGAAAATTATCAGTGCTTTCACGTACTATTGGAATGTTCTTATTACACAGTTACCTCCACACCCACACACATACACACGCACACACACACACATGCATACGCACATGCCCACATTCATGCCCATGCACATAAACATGCCCACACACACACACACACACACACACACACATACACACACACGTACTAGTACACACACACACACACACACACACACAGGCACCCCACACAGTGACTACATACTGGACTGTGTTTCTTCAGCTTCAGCCTCTTGTTACTCTCCATTGACTTCAAGTGTTCTTTGTAACTATTGCGATAGAAAGGATTATAGCCGCCATATCGACACTGGGCGCCATAATTATGCCGAGTGGGTCTGGGGTGGTGCTCCGCTCTGGTTGGTGACGATGATGTTTCTGACTGTGACGACTGAGACGATGGCGCCAGTGACTGAGATGATGGTGCCAGTGACTGAGATGATGGCGCCAGCGACTGAGATGATGGCAAGGGTGATGATGGTGGCGAGGGATCTTCTGGTTTAGAGGCCATCTTCATCCCAGTAAAAAAATCTTTTAAAAGTTAAAGTACTGGTCAGTCTCTGCTGACCTTAAGCAATGTGTTGCTGTGTTCTCAGGCTGTGTTCTCAGGCTGGTGAGTCTGTAACATACACATTAGCAGCTCAACACACGGTGACAGAATGAGATAATTATAACTTTAAACTAACAGCTTCCTGCTGTAGTTGTGAAGAACTGTCAGAACTGTCCACAAAGTATCAATATCTACAGTGCCTCCTCTGCACACTGGTGACGTTGTCAGAAACAGGACAATTACTGACTGTGTGCACAGTTTCCTTACAACTTACAAAGTGCCTTCTGCCATGACACCATGTCCCTCTCCTCTCAGTCTTCACAGTTCCTTACCTTCCACCACAGAAATAAGTGTACACACGTCCACCACAGTCTAAAACTCCATTGATCCAATTGTTGAGATATTACTCCATTCAACTTTTTCATGTCATTCATCAATTCAGTGGCTCTGTAACCAAGACTTAGCACAGCACTGCTGTAACCTGTGTACTAGTACTCACACTTAGTTTATCTCTGACTCTGTGAGTTGACCAAGTAATAAACAATACCCAATATTGCCAGCAATGAAGTCAATGCCTTTACTTCACTTCAGTGTAATAGTTGTATAATGATGAGTAATATGCTGCAGTTTGGGGTTAGTGTGCCAGAGACGACAGTACTAGTATAGAAATATGTTATAGAAGTTCTCAGAGCTCAGTCCACAAATTACACGTTCCCACTCTTGATAATTTTCACAAATAAGTGTATGAAGATGATGTCTTCTTTCTGATTCAGTTGTTTAATGTTTCAGTGAAATGTGATAAGTCACACATACAACACTTAACTGTAGTACATCATCAAAGCAGCAGAAGTGGCGTATGAGTATACTGTTGCACGCACATTCAAAACATAATCGCTCACTCTGATGCACGAAGACTGACGAGAGGCATTTCTAGCCTGGAATAAATGCACCCATTTTCTTCTGTAGAAAAGAAGCAAGAGAGGCATCGCTGTCTTTTTAGTAAAGAGTATTTCAGTGCAACAAGTTTTAATAAAGAATATCTTAGAAGTGGCAAATATATAAGTTATCTATAAAAAAAACTTTTCACATCAGGTTTTTACAGCATCAACAACTACTTTAAATGTTCCTCACATTTTCCTATTTAATTAGCAGGATTCCTTTAAAAGCATTCTCAACAGAATCATTATCCAATGAAGTAAATCTCACTTTCAGTTCAGTCTGTGATCAGTTTTTAGAAGTAAAACTCTCATCCTATCTCCTGGACCTCCAACACAAACCTGTGATGTACCACTGACAAAATAACAAGGTCAATGTCAATTACTGCCAACTTGGCTCTTTAAAATTCTAGGACCTTCCAGTAGGCCAAATTATACAGCTCCCATCCAAGTGCATGAAATCATCCCATCTCTGGTGGGCATGAGGCTGAGGGTGGGGTTGGGGATGGGGGTGGGGGTGGGGGTATCAGGGTGGGGGTGGGAGGGGTATCCAACAGGTCCTGTGGTTTATCTGCTTCACTATTGAAAATCAAAATTCAGCTCCCAGTATTTCATGTCTTGGTTCTGTCATTTGCACTGCCATCTAGAGGTGGCCATGGACACTACTCTGCACAAGTTGTGACAAGATCCAAAGTAAAAACATGGCTTCTTACTTTCCTTCTCAGTCACTGATCTGAAAACGCCTCTCAGAAAACTTATGTCAGAACCAAGTGCCCAGAATGAATCCTGGAAGGTGATCAACATGTGATCTACTCAACTGACACTTCCTAGAAATTCAACGAAACTGTTTTCAGGGCAACTATAGTTTGACGATATGTCATACTGAGAGCAGTTAAGAAGTCGTTATTTCTGAGAAACAAGTACCCAAGTGGAAATGAAACAGTTAAGTGAGCAAATGTTGTGCTGATAACATACAAGAAACTGTAAGTTGATTCCACACACTATGTAAACTGTATCATTTCTCCACGTCACGGCAGTCTCCTCAGATGACGCATTCCAGAGCCAGTGAAGTTTCTTTTAGTACTAGCATTTAGTACAGCAAATGTATTTCATGGCATCTGTTTGTATGTAAACTCAATAGTTATTCAATTTCAAGCAGCAATCCATAATCTTACTGCCAACATGGGCAAAATATTGAATTTTTCTTTCCAGAAAAGGTGTCCAAGTGCATGAACAGTCCTCCATGAACGACTGTCACAAGAGCGGGGTGGCTCCCCCTGGATAAAGCAGGTGGCTCCCCCTAACTTTGTAGATAACGTTACGCCAGTGCCTTACTCTGGTAAACTTCACTGACAACAGGTGTTACGTGAGAAAACAGCACTGGTGTATCATCAAAAGTAACTTCTTAGTCTTGTTCATAAACTTGTTAGTTCAGTCAGCTCTGTATTGTAACTGTACTTTCAATTTTCTCTATCAAACTTCATACACAGTATGTCAGTATCCTACATATCAATTCTTCAATGCAGAAACCTTGTATTATGATTCAATCATCACCAGTTTACAATCTAAAAGTGGCTGTAGCTGTAGAATTCTCACACCAAATATAACAGGACCACATTTCTACAGTATCCCAGTGGAATGGCCGGGTTAGGTACCTTGCACCATTCATCTTGTTATATCACCGTCATCTCTGTACTGTCAGTTACATCTTCACAGATTGGTCAGTCAATTGACCATCTAATTACCTCCAGGAAATAAATGACCACTAAACCATGTCCAGATATTACCAGGAGTTGACAGGCCTGTCTCTGCCAGGAATCTCCAGGAATCGCCAGGAAAACAGACTACTACACATCTTCAGTCTACTCTAGAATTATTGACTTGGACGCGCAGCTTCTGTTTTATGTCTACAGTTTCATCTCTGGACACTTTCCTGAGCACACATGTGTGTGTATATGTGTGTGGTCTGGATGACAATGATTATCCATGTTCAGTGGCCTAGGGCCCCCACTGCACTGACCTACTCCTATGTCATTATTCCTGTCTATGCATATTTGGCTTATTGTAGGGAAAATATGAGTTCTGGTAATGAATTTATCTTAACTACATCAGCTTGTCCCTGGTGCCAAAAGTTGATTGTGTAGTCTTATCTCTGATCTCAGCCTCAGAGACAGGTGTAATGTCAGGTTTAACATAAGGTATAACAACAGGTAAACAGACATTAACACACCTCAAATACCTGCAGCTGCTTGGAATGTGACTTATTGGACGCCCTGATATATATTGTCAATAAATGAGATGTTTTATTCATAACTATATCATCAAAATAAGAGAAATAATTATGATGTGTAACAAATCAATCAGCTGTAGTCCCCAAAGATTTAAATATTGTCCAAGTAACTGGATATAAACAGGCCATGCCTCAGGCCAGCATCATTGACTGCAGTAATTCATTTTTTCCTTAGTTTTATTGACTTGTGTGAGATGCCAGCTGGCAAAAATAACATTTCTGTGTGGTGGTCGCTGACAATGATAAATACTTTGAAGATATTGCAGATTAAATTTTACTGAAGGAGCCGTTTTGCGGAAGAAGTTCTGTGGATGGGTCTTTTGACATGTGGGAAATGACACTCGTCAGAATGTCATTAGAAGTAGTGTCAGTGACACCATCAGAAAAAATCTGTTTTTTCTGCTTTAGACATCTGTTTCTGTCAAAACAAATCACTAGTGCCAGAAAAAATCTAAAACCATCCATTACTCTTACTTTAATATACAGAGTGATATCAAATGGTCTATTCTCATAAATAAATTACCCCCCCCCCCTCCCAGCAACAAATCCCTGGTTCCCTGTTCCTTCATTGGATCATCTCCAGTGATCTCAGCACCAATGATTTCAGAAGTAATTAGTTCCACATGCTGTGCCCTGGGGTATCAGCAGGTTCCCCAGGGTATTAAGCAGCCAGGCTGTGTGTAGTATTGACTGAGCAATGTTCCAGTGGATAGACAACATCCCAGCCTGGCACATACTCACAGTGAGACAGGAATCAATACAAACAGAGGGCATTGAACCTAGTGTGTGTGTGTGTGTTAATATGTGTGTGTTTGTTAAAATGTGTGCTTGCATGTATGTGTTAATATGTGTATGTGTATATGTATATGTGTGTGTGTGCATGCGCATTTGAGAATGCATGCATGCACAGATTATTTTTGTGTCAAGCTACCATGCTATGAACCATTCACACAATTCTATAGAAAATTTATTTTACATAATAAACAAAATCAATTTGTTCCATAATAAAATGCAATATTTCCCAAGGTATATGCCCCAATACCTGCAGCAGCTGTGTGTTCTACATGGAATGTGTTAGGTGTGCGGCACAGTGCCCAGAGAGTGTGGTAGGTGTGCCCACACAGTGTGTTAGTTGTGCCAGTGATTGTGCTGGTCCTCCCAGAACAAGACAGCATCTGTTATCTGCTCATGTAGTCAGAAATGGTCTGTTTACAAGAGCAATTATCTCAGAATTCCACTGGGAAATGTAGTTTTTTTACGGTACACTATTTGCTGACAGCTTTGTGTTTTGTAGAAGAAATTGGGTCCCAAGTGAATGAACAGCATAATGTTTTCACTCCCAGTGTGTGTCTGTGTACCATTAGCTACGGAGCATTAAATATGGTAGTGTTCTCAGATTTTCCCCAGATAATGAATTATTTTAAAGGATGTCTGCTGCTTAGTGGCTTCTCTCTCTCTCTGGTAAATGTGTGAAGTGCAGACTGAGGTGATGAGGCACAGAAGAGGAAGAAACATCAGATTATAATAAATTTAAGCATGGAAGTACTATACATTGTCTTAGATATAATTCCCTGATTCAAGGCACTTCATCCAAAACCCAAAAGGTGCATACTTCGTACATCACATGCTTTTCAATTGCATTCAGTAAAATAGTCAAGAAACAGTCCAACTGACATCACTACTAAGACCTCATTCCTAGAGATTAGATTGATCCAAACTAGATCGACCTAACTCCCTGGGGGTTCACGCTAAATAGCTGTCAGCTGAGCGGACACAAAAGTTAATTACCCCCTTACAGCTTGTAGTAGGCGGGACGGACATTTAAGCCGGATTATCTGACAGTAATCTAGTGAGACTCCCCATGGGGATAGATTGATCTAAAATCTATGGAAATATGCCATAGTACATAGGGTACCAGGCAGTTTTACACACAATAATGTAAGGTATGGAGAGGATTGTTACATATACAGGGGCAGATCCAGATATACTTTCTAACTTTGTTGACCCATCCTCCATTTTTGACCATCTTCCAACAGAAATAATTAGAAACCCATCAATGTAAACTTAAATTTTCTGATTGTCTTCTTGAAGACCCAGAAGACGACTTCCGTCTACCACTGACATCTCACATCATTTTCTAGGTAGCCCCAGTGTAACAAGTTTGTCAGTCAGTGAACACTGCACTCACATGCTCTGAGCTCAGCTTCTTTATCAGAATTCTTATTACACTGTTAGCTGGGAATATCACAAAACATTTCCCAGAGTAAACATCTGAAATATCACAAAACATTTCCCAGAGTAAACATCTGAAATATCACAAAACATTTCCCAGAGTAAACATCTGAAATATCACAAAACATTTCCAAGAGTAAACATCTGAATTACCAAGCCAAACACATGTCAACACAGATGAGGAAATGTTGGCTGACATTTAGAAAAGTTTATCAAAATGATGGTGGAAGTTTTTTCTTCACTGTGGGATTAAGAATATTATATCCTTCTTAAGCAATGGTTGATTTTCTTTACTTAGTACAGCAAAGTTAAAATGGTTTCCTATATCTACTAAGACTTAAAAAGACAGCATGCATATATGCATAGCCATATATCTCATTCAGATGAAAATTAAAACATAAAAGATAAACTTGGAAGATGTTGGACTGCAATCTGTGTCTACAAGCAAGTTTTTCTGGAGGCTACAAATGTGGCAAGCAGATGTCTGATATCTTACCACCCAATCTTTGTCATTTTAATGTTTAATATAGATGCAAACACACGTGTTAAACAAACAAGGGCTTGTTAACAGACGATGACCTTATCAGGTAACACTTCATCATCTGGTCACCTTCTGCACAGATTTCAGTCAAAGACCCCATTCAGAATAGGGGACTGCTAACTAGTCCAAGGGACAAATATGGCGACCCACTACAAAGCTTGCCGTCTAATTCACTAATAGACACTGAATAGATATCCTCTGGGGAAGTATTCAAGTGGGTCAGCCATATTTGACCCTCAGACTAGTTAGTCCACTGTTCTGAATGCGGCCTATCATCATTCTTGTCTGCCTGAGACTTAAGCTATTGATAAGCACAGATTTTTGTTTTACTACAATAACAGCCGTTTTAGTGGTAAAATGCAATAGAATATATTTCCATGCGTTGTTTGCAATGCATTTCTTGCGGAATTTTGAATGTCAAAGGAAGAGTTATTATTGCTTTAACTTTGGATCGATCTATCTCCTAGGGGATTCTTGCTAAATTAAGCAGTATAGATGTCTGTCATGCCTACTGAAGCTGATAGGGGGTAAATAATTATCGTTTAGCACCTTTAGTAGGCGTGCCAAACATCTAAGCCACTTAAGCAGAAAGCAGAAACACCGTGGAGATGGACCTATCCTGTAAGGTCAATCTAGGGATGGGAACCCAGTCTAAAAGCTACATGTATCTACACATAACATGCTTCCACTGAGCTAGCTGATATATTACAGATACTGACTACAGAGCTTCCTGTGAAATCATCAAAATCATCAAGCATTACTGAAGCCACAGGAGATTACCACTGAAACCATTACCATTCCTGGCCATAACAGGTTTTAATACAATTACATTAAGACTGCTGATGAAAACAATTAATCTACCCGGTGAGAAACTGGATATATAATAATAATGTGTTACTAATATCTGAAATGCTCGGAGTGTTTACAAAGTTGGGTTGCTATCAGGAACTATGGTTTTTGGGTCATAAATGTAGAGAAACTACCAAAATATGTGTGGCAACAGTAACTTATTCCAGACTTTTAGCATCAACTATGGCACCTATACAAACTGCCTTGTTTATACAGTATGCCAAATAACCAAATAACTTCCCTATGCACTCATATTATTATTTGTGTTACAGCACTGAGAGAGAGAGAGAGAGAGAGAGAGAGAGAGAGAGAGAGAGAGAGAGGAGCGTTCACATGAATCTACTGTGTACTAGTACATGTACATGTATTAGCAAGAGAGGAGAAGAATAAACAGTGCAGAAGCTCACTGGCACTCAGCCATCTTAATAACGGCATAATCCATGGGCCTTCCTAGCAAGGGCCTAGCAGTTACACCTCGAAGCCAAAATATAATTCGTGTGGGGCTGGGGAGACCACTGAGGGATTAGGCAGTCTTACTTTCATGTAGGGTCTGCCATATTTGATCCTAGGACCAGTAGATCCAAGGACCACCTGTTCTGAATGTGACCTAAGATTAGATAAGATTAGAATTTTTTTACTATTATATATATATATATATAACAAAAAATGATTCTGATACTGCATTTAAGTGTCCAGCATTCAGTTAAATCAGATAAATATTCTACTTTCCACAAAAATAAGGTTGATTTTTCATATCAAATGGAACAAAAAATTCCCTTGAGCAGTGTAAATATCTCAGCACTCTTTGCTGGCCTAGTTGTGTATACATACAGTGTTTTCTTGGAGATGTTCCATTCACAACATCTAAGTATATTTCCACCACACTGCCAGTAATTGACACCAGATTCTTGGCAATATCTACCAGTTACCAGGAAATGCTGTAACTGCTATCACCTGAATTCCTTGAAAACAGGTCTGAGGTATTTGGGGGAACTGGGGCCTGTGTTATAGAAGAAAGAAAGGATGGAAATTTGTCTCAACTTTTTAACCAAAAACTGAACTACTTAATAATAATAATAATAATAATAATAATAATAATAATAATAATGTATTAAAATTGGGTAAAACACGCTAAGTGCACAAACGTGTCTTACACATGGCCCTCTTTTTTTTAAATAATAATAAACTAGCCGAGCTAGTGCACACTTTGACATAATTAACATCAGTACTGTAGTCTAATTCAATGGAATATATTGTTATTTAATCAGAAAGGCTGTGTTAATGTTTCAGGCTATCATTCCTAGTCAGGTATTTATCATTGTTTGACATACATGATCTGGTGAGTGAACATATATCCCAGTGCTGAATAATACTGATTTGATGACAAATTATAGTTACTTGTAATTTAATTTGCCTTAGTCAATGCTGGTCATTCTTTATTCCACTCAGGTCAGTATGTGATATCTTGTAATCCAGGAATTCAGAGCAGCTGGGGCCCAGTGGTCTCAAGGAAAACCACATGCTGAGAGTTGAGAGGAAATACACTGTACAAGACAATTAAGTAATAGCACAAAACCATTTTGTATGATGAGATATCAATCAATTCCATTTTGATTGTGAGGTTTATGATAGGGAAACTGAGCAAGGATCTCCATTACTTTTATATTGGCTCTAATAAGAGCACATGAAGAAGAAAAAACACCAGTCATTGATCGAGGCCACTTAAAACCCTCTTAAAATGAAGTTCCTGAATCAATAACCTAATTTGACCTTTGAACAGATACTGATTCATACAGAATAATCTGTAGTCAAAAGCTTTGCTGCCCACACACCTCACAGCAGCCAGTGTGCAATCAATGCTATCAGCTGGAGACGGACCAGTTGTTCTACACAGTGTTCTAACAGAAAAACTGAATCATATTTCCACATCATCAGCAACAGAGCAGAGGAAATACTCAACACAAGCCAGTCAGAAACCAGGCAACATTCAGGAGCGGATCCAGGATTATTTGAAAGGGGTGGGGGTGGGGGCAGGGATGTGAAGCTGCCCCCTCTCCACCCTTTATGTGGGGTTTGGGGTCCCGAAAATTTTTTTGTTTAAGAGGGCGAACGGTGCCATTTAGTACGGGTTAGAACTATGATTCAGCTAGTAAAAATTCTAATTTCAAGCAGGGATCATTGGTGTGATTTTTTTCAAAAATCGAAGGGAGTGCATCAGGATCCCTCTGGCATCCCCCCCTTAAAACTTGCCACTGACATTGTTCAGTAGATGCATCATCACACATTCCTGTAACAGGCCATTATCACTGCTACCATACCTTCAATTAGATTACACACTACAGATCATTTATCCAAGTATGATATTAGAATACAAAACTATGGCTCAATTCTTTACTTAAGATACTAAGATGACTACTGTAAAAGAACATTACAGCAAATTTGGCAGCCCCCTGATAAAGCACCAGTCTCCTGTGAGCAATGTGTCGACTAGTATATGTTTGATAGCCTTCTACTAGTATCTTGCTCTCCAGTTTGGGGGGGGGCAGGTTTTTACTGATCAAGAAAAAATTCAAATAGTTGACAGTGAAAATAACTGTGTGTTCTGTATATTTAAAAGATCTTTAGAATTGCACTTGACATGTATTAGTAGCAATTATATACTCCTTAAGTTTCGTAAATTTTCCTATCTTCTTGATGCAAAATGGCTCCATTTTTAAACTAATTCCTCTTTGGACGTATTGTTTCTGTGTTGTCATTTGTTCTTATTTACAAGGTCTGTTTGAATTGTTGCAATATATCAATCTTCTCTGGACCACGCCCACGTTTGCTGACCTCCCATTCTCTCAAAAATCCACTATCTGACTGAACTTCTTAACTTACAAGTTCTCTGTTCAGGTATAGCATACCAATGTTCTGAGANTACCCGCGCCCCCCCCCCCCCCCCCCCCCCCTTAAAACTTGCCACTGACTTTGTCCAGTAGATGCATCATCACACATTCCCGTAACAGGCCATTATCACTGCTACCATACCTTCAATTAGATTACACACTACAGATCGTTTATCCAAGTATTATATTAGAATACAAAACTATGGCTCAATTCTTTACTTAAGATACTAAGATGACTACTGTAAAAGAACATTACAGCAAATTTGGCAGCCCCCTGATAAAGCACCAGTCTCCTGTGAGCAATGTGTCGACTAGTATATGTTTGATAGCCTTCTACAGTACTAGTATCTTGCTCTCCAGTTTGGGGGGGGGGGCAGGTTTTTACTGATCAAGAAAAAATTCAAATAGTTGACAGTGAAAATAACTGTGTGTTCTGTATATTTAAAAGATCTTTAGAACTGCACTTGACATGTATTAGTAGCAATTATATACTCATTAAGTTCCGTAAATTTTCCTATCTTCTTGATGCAAAATGGCTCCATTTTTAAACTAATTCCTCTTTTGACGTATTGTTTCTTTGTTGTCATTTGTTCTTATTTACAAGGTCTGTTTGAATTGTTGCAATATATCAATCTTCTCTGGACCACGCCCACGTTTGCTGACCTCCCATTCTCTCAAAAATCCACTATCTGACTGAACTTCTTAACTTACAAGTTCTCTGTTCAGGTATAGCATACGTACCAATGTTCTGAGAAATGTAATAAATCTTTTTTTTTTCAATTTGCTGTGTAATTACTGTACGTAGCATGTCTACAGAACTGTGAGTGGATGCTGTGTCTCATAACACTGAGCATTGATTTCTGGCAGGATATGATTGTAATCAAATGACTTCATGCATCATTACCTTACAGCAGCTCCACACTGGAGTGGCCAGAGACAACAATGTCTTTTTACTGAAATAAGGCTTCAAATATTACCAATTAAGAGTTTCACCTATTAACAGAGGAGGCAATAAAATCACATTACTAACATAAAGACCACAGCACATAAGATATATTTCATTATTCTGGACAAGGAATGGTGATTGCTGCTGATTTCAGACTCATCACTAATCAATACACAAACAGTACTTGTGTAGCGATTTGGGGTGAGTGCAGAAAAATCACCAGCCAGACCAGGAATCGAACCCGGGACCCCTCGCTTACAGGGCGAGTGCTCTTACCTACTAAGCTACCCGACTGGTTCTACCTGCCCCTGGCACTACACTTGTTTGCTGTACTCTGAACAAATGATCAGTGATGAAACCAACACAATATTAATGATGGCAGTATACTATAGGGTAACACTTATGGGGCTTTTGTATTAAATACATTAATAATAAATTTTCCTGATTCATCATAAATTTTAAACAGTTGTTTAATTTTGCTTCATTTTTCATATCCTGATGATCAAAATATTACAAAGATATATATCATTAACTCCATACATTCACTTTATAATAAAAAAATCTTAAAATGAATATAATTAACTAATGACTTTATTAATGGCATTTTAAAACAGTCAAGCAGACCACGAGAGAGAACAGGAAGAGCAAGCTATCTTAATCAACCTCTCAGAGCTACTGTAAATGACCCATTACATTAGTATCCGAGAAGATAACTACTAAGAGGTATAGCAGTAAGGTCACGCTTAGCTGTACAACGTGATAACATTAAGGAGGCATTTATTATATAATTCCCAACTGTCACTGCACTTTTCGGCTTCATGCAAATATAATGTAATGACTCACTGATATGAGCCGAGATGTTGGACGGGTACTATATAATAATGAGCTAGATATCTTAGCTATTCACGGTCAATCTTAAACAAAATAAATTCGTACGTACGAGTGCCATGTCCTCCCAAATTGTCCCTTGTCTCTATGCTTCCATCGAGGTGCAGGAAAAAAGCAACGCTCTCTGCGACAAATGACTAGATTCCGCCTTCCCGCATTGACAACTCTCCGTAAGCTGGAGACCAGATTAAATTATTCACACTAGGGGCGACAAACAGGACAGCCTCAAAAATAAAGGCTGCTTATTGAAAAGAAACAATATTGAATGCATGTTTAATTAAAATATTACCTTTTCAAAGTTTTTTAAGCATGGAGGTTAACATTAAGCAATATATATTATGAATAGTTAGCATAAATTTTGGCCTATCTTGACAAAACTCTCGCTTGGTGCGAGATCGCATTTGTTTACATAGCAACCCATAGTAACCCACCACACAGCCGTTCTTTCAATCAATATACATCAACTCATTGGATTAAGAAGCAGCTAGGAGAAATTTCGTCAAAACACAGAATGGAAGGTTTACCATTTTTACCTGGAAATAGTTTTTCTGATCCAGCAGTAAGTAGATTTTGGTTTACAGTGATGAATGACGCCTCGGATATTTTACAACGTTGGCAGCACAAAAATTTTAAAAATGTTAGAGATACTACACTACAATTCAGCCAAGATGTCATTGACCATATCAGAATATTGGCGACAACGTCCTCTTCTCAGTTTTTGGCAGTGGAATGACATTTGTTCAGACTAAATTAAAAAATGCTGAGTCTGAACTGGCTGTGATAATTATATACTGAGTATGTGATTGCCATAGAATTAAAAACCTATAATTATTATTATAATCACTTGACGGGACGTAAGTTACAGGGTGGGGGTGGGGGGGGTATACTACAAAAGTACCGATATTTAGTGTGGTTTGGTATTTTATTTAAACTTTAATGATTCTTTTTGCAGAAGTCAAGATATCACTTACCCCATACTCTTGGATACCAAAATGGCTATGCCCTACAAAAGCGACCAGAGCTGGGAGTTGGTGGAGTTCCTTTGCCTAAGAACCAACTCTCAGAGGAAGAACTTGATGAGCTGGCCAACTTCAAACCAACTCTGACCTATGGCCAGGCAAAACAAGCACCACCATCTGACTTTGTACCAGCTCATGTAGCTTGGGACAAAAAGGTAACATAACTTTCTATGTTATCAACAAGAGTCATTGTATTTTGATTAAGACAAAGGTTACGGAAACTTTAGTTCATTATCAGCAGGAAAATAAAATGGGTCGAAATTAAATTCACCATACCAAAAAAAAAAAATAATAATAATAATAAATTAGATAAATAAATAAATAAAATAAAAATAAAAACTTGACCTTATTCAGAAACAGCAAGTGATATGCTTATAATATATCTCATATATTTACTTATATTTGATGTAAAATACTAATTTGAAACACAATAATTATTTGATTATTACACAAAAACTTTCTACAGGTATTGCTGTTCAGGGGTTACTTCAAGCAGACCGTCCATGAATCCCCGGGAGAATATTTCCGTGTGCGTCCAGTCAACATCTACTATTACCTGGAAGATGACAGCATCTCAGTGGTCGAACCTCATGTAGAGAACAGTGGAATGCCACAAGGTTTGTAATTAGTTAAACATTTAAATTGCAGATGTATTATAATTTGGATGGAAGATTGTGAAAATCAGGTTAAACTAAGAAACAAAGATATCATTATAATTATTATCAAAGTTAAATGATTTTTAGATTTACCAGTGAAACATTGTTCCTTCCTTTTTATATGGGTTTATACTAATATTGAATTTACTGAAGTATTTCTTTGCTTCCAGGCAAATTGATCAAACGCCAGCGGCTGCCAAAGAATGACCAGGGGGACAACTGGCACTGGAAAGATATCAACCTTGGCCAGAATATCACGTTCTACGGCAAAGTTTTCCACATCACAGACTGTGATCAATGGACAAGGGTATGTTGTCATCTTCACTCTGCTTCTCTCAGCTTGGGTTGTGATTTAAAAATGCATAATACCAGATTGGAAAGTTGAACAAATAAAATATTGGTATTTTTGTGAGTTAAATTATATTTTAAAATATAAAATAAATTTCAAAGTTATTAATTATTTTCTCCAACTTTATTTCTTCTCAATTTCAAGATGATTTTTAATATAGAGAAATTTCCAATAACAATAATGATTTTTTTACTCAATCATCTTTACATCATAATCATTGGTACCTCATATACCATTTTAGTTTTCATAGTTTTAGACATATTATAATTGTTTTTCTAAATTCTCTTCTTCAACAGGACTTCTTAGACAGTGAAGGTATAGTGGTGAATGAACCTGAGCAGCTACCACTGGATCCTTACACGGAGGAGCGCAGAGTACGTGCTGAACTACGAACCTATGAAACACCCTCATCCTTTGACAAACTTAAACAGTTTCTGGAACTTGATCGCAAAGTTCTCCGCTTCTTCTGTGCTTGGGACGACAGGGACAGCATGTTTGGACAGATGAGACCTTTCATTTTACATGTGAGTTAAAAACAGATATAGTACTCAATTGATATGTATCTCTACATAAAACAATAAAGACTTTTTTTAATTGTAAGATTTAAGAAAATAAAACACAGACATTATATATTGGAAAAGTTAGGGCTTTTGAAATAAAGTGTCGAAATTAAATATGGATAAGTGTCTTAATAGTGATCTCAAATA
Organism: Lingula anatina; assembly: GCF_001039355.2. The sequence goes on along the minus strand of NW_019776137.1, from coordinate 74,065 downwards.
AAGTTTTAACATGACTCTTTCTCGCTCTATGTCCAGTATTATCTGGTGGATGACACCCTGGAGATACGCGAGGTAAGAGAACCCAATGACGGACGCGACCCATTCCCTGTCCTGATTGGACGCCACAAGGTCCCTAAAGATCGCTACAACGTGGAATCCTCTTTCCCTGGTGTTGTCATGGAGCTGACCAATAATGAGATCAAGGAGTATTTTACGCCCCGTGACTTCATGATCGGTGAGACAGTGTACATCTACGGCAGGCGTTTCCTGATTTACGACTGTGATAACTTCACTAAAGCCTTCTTCTACCAGAACTTTGGGATCTCTGACTTCCCCACGGTGGATGTGAAGGGAAGAGCCAAGGATGTACCCAAAATGGTGAGCTTCTGTTTGTCGTACTTCTTTTATCAAAATGTTATAATTGTAATCTTTGCCAAATGGGTCGTGTGAGATTTCTGAATTGGTCTTGTTGATGTGACACTTGTTCAATTGAATGGCATGCCGTTGTGGAAAAAGTAGAAGATCTTGTATTATGACTAACATACATGTCTATCTCATTCCAGGAAATCCCGCCATACAACCAGTTTGGTTCCCTGGAAGACTCCCTGCAATCTTGTCTGTCTCTCATTCCACAACCGCCCAAGAAAGATTTCATCAAAATGTTGGAGAATGACCACAAAGTGCTCAGATTTGAGGCAATACTGGTGAGGAATATTCAAAGACCACTTTAAAGGCATTTCTTGCTGGTCTCCACAATGAGAATATTTTTGTTTTCTTTTATGAAGACTGGCAAAATTGAATGAAACTTCTGTGTAATAAGGATTTTGAAAAAGAAAAAGAAATAAAATTCTTTTAAATGCCTGAGTACCATGTATCTTTTTAACAGAAACCAATCTCAGAAGTTAAGACATTATAAAAACCTCCACTTTGAACTGAAGACATAATCATACTTTGTTTTCTACAATCTAGGACTCTGTGAAGCCAGAAGACAAGGGACGGCGGTTCATTCTTTCCTACCGCCTAGCAGATGACATGATGACCATCTATGAACCCCCAGTGAGGAATTCTGGGATTATTGGAGGAAAATTCCTGGAACGTACACGAGTTGCCAAACCCAACAGTACCCCTGACCGTCCTGTGTATTATGGTCCTGCTGACCTTTGCCTTGGGTCCACCATCGAGGTGTTTAAACACCGCTTTGTGATCACGAACGCTGACGAGTACGTGTTGAAGTATATGGAGGAACACTCCAGTCAGTTTCCTGGTAAGTCAGCAGCTCATGCTAAACTGTCAAATTCACAATATTATCTTTGTTTTTATGCTCACTTGTTTTAAAAAAGCGAAAAAAAAAAAATACTGAAACACAAGAGGGGGGTGCCCCCATTCTGAAATTCTCCATAAAAATGGAGAGAGAAAAAAAATTGTAATGTCTCTGAATGCTTCTGTTAAATCAATTTTCTCAGTTCCATTTTGGTAATTGTACAAAGATAACTTGTCACTGAAGTACATATTACATATCAGGACTTGTGCAGGCATTTTGTATTCATGTTTGCCCATGTACTTCCAGAGACAACCATCAACTCCCTGAGGGCAACCCTGGGGAAGGGAGCCAGCGCCCAGGAGACAGTGAAGGGAGGAGACATGAGGGTGAAGAGGGCGTAAGTAGTCCATTTACTTTATCTGATAGGTTAGACTTCATTCTGTGGTATATATAGTACTTTATCTGATAGGTTAGACTTCTTTCTGTGGTATACAGGACTTCTCTGTTAGCTTGAGTGATGTAGTAGATATATCAAGAGAAACAATGGGGAAAGGTTTCCTGGGGTGTCATTTATAACCATCATTACTAAGACAACTAGAGGACTAGTTGTATTCACAGAACTATTTCTCACATGGTTCAAATTTATGAAAAAGATAAGTTTCAAAACCATAACAAAGACGTTTATTACAACTGTCTGTATCTGTTTTCACAGTCCTGGAGACTTGGAGAATCTAGTGCGTGAGGTGAAAGCTCAGCTGAAGAAGATCGCCATCACAGGCCGTCAGAGGATAGACGACCTGTTCCTGAAGTACGACACAGACAGATCTGGCTACATTGACAAAGACAAGCTGAAGTACATCTGCAAACAGATACAGCTGCCACTGGATGATGATGTCATGGATGCGGTAAGTTTCATTATTATGTCATAGTGCTGACTGTGATGTCAGAAGTTAATTGTGATGTCATAGTGTAGCCTGTGATGTCATAGTGTAGACTGTGATGTCATTGTTGACTGTGATGTCAAGTTAATTGTGATGTCATAGTGTAGACTGTGATGTCATTGTTGACTGTGATGTCACAAGTTAATTGTGACATGATGGGAAATGGAGTATGATCTCAAGAAAAAAAATGACAAACTTTTTACTCCATCTTTGATATTACTCCAAGAATTTAAATTTGCATTTCATCCAGGAGTCAAATATTTATCATTTACTGTAGCAGAGCTATCTTGCCTTTTTCTTTTTTTTTTAGTTTTATATCTTTGTAACGTAAATAAATTATTATTC
>NW_019776137.1:58214-71175 GCF_001039355.2 Lingula anatina | reverse complement strand
ATTTTTTTTTTTTTTTTTTTAATTTTTTTAAGTAAAAAAATATTTTTTCCCCCCCCCCCCCCCCCCCCACTAAAATGAATGTAGTTTTTACATTTCCATTCTTAATAGTTTCGTTTCAATCTTTCCAGTTGGTGGCACAGTGTACAAGAGATGCCGAGGGCAAGATAAGCTTAGAGGACTTCAGAACTTTCTTTGAGAGCACGTAAATAGGACCTCAACAACCCTACTAGGCTAAAAACTTTTTAACAAGAAAAATATGGAAAATACTATTGACATGCTGCGGAGATTGTTCTTAATGGGTTGAAGATTGTGTAGTATTGTTCATGGAGGAGACTTAAAGAAAGAGACAGTGTATCATCATTGAAATGAATCATAAAACACTGATATTGCAAAAAAATATAGCAATTGGTTCTTAATTTACAGTTTATTTTTTGAAAACATATAAACTTAAGGCATCTTGAGCCAGGACTTTTTCCTTGTCCAAGAGTTTTCACTGACAGCATTTAATGTTGTTGTGATGAAAGTTTGCAATAGAAATAATATATTTTTCAGACTTCTTCACATCTCAAGTGTATATTATTGTGTAAAATACTAGCTCTGTGTTGCGACAGATGGTGTACATATTTAGAATAAATGATATACAGTGAATATTTATCTGAGATAATCTGAGTTTGTCTTCAGTTTGGATACTTACAGTAATTCTGCACACACAAAAAAAAAAGATGTTTGTGGTCTGGAATATTTGATTTACATGTCTAAAGCAGAAAATTAGAGTTTTTAACCTTTGAATTCACAATTCAGCAACAAGCCGACTGCTTGCTTTGAACACGACATGCTTTTTTTTTTCTGTAAACACAGAAACACTGCAACTCTGCAGCTCCAAACATGACCCCTGACATCTGACATCAGCTGCTCTGGTCCTGCATCTTTGTCTTCAGTCTCAGATACTGAAATTACAGACATAAAAAAGGATATAAAATAGAAATATCTTCAGTCTTCATTCTAGAGTTCTGACATTACAGGCATAAATATGTTAAAAGCAGCAATATCTGCCATCAACTCTGCTTTAAGAACTTGTGCACCCATGTTTTGGATGTAAAAACAGAGTAGTGTATATCATAAACTTTAACGAAACTATTTACAGAAAAGCAACACCTGAGACAAAACCATGAAGCAAGAAGCACAACTTAAAACAGCATACAAAGTTTTGGCATACAAAAGTTTTAATTACAATTAAGACTGGATCTTTCAATTCGGGAAAAATTGTAAATCGCTCAGATTAAAGATACGTAACTTTGAAATCATAAAAAATTATATTCTGTTAAGAATTTTAGTGTTTAAACTACAGAATAGAACTGAAAGGTAGCCTGTCTTTCAGTTTTATTGCTTCCATTCAACATGAATGTTCTAACTCTAAGAATTTATGACTTAACAGTATGACTCAATAGTATATGCAAAATTCATAATTTTCCCCAATAAAAAGATGGAGACATTACAGTATTCACTCAGCCAGAGTCAAGACACTCGCTACGTAGCTCTACGTACATTTTTCCTGCTCTCTATTGCCTGCTGCACCCACAGCAGTTCCATGGCGACGTTACTCCTCAGTTCTTGTAATGACTTCACATCTCTAGGATACTCTGTACTGACTAATGCTGCTTCTGAAACATAACCATTAACAACAGTTACCATGGCGACGTTACTCCTCAGTTCTTGTAACGACTTCACATCTCTAGGATACTCTGTACTGACTAATGCTGCTTCTGAAACATAACCATTAACAACTGTTACCATGGCAATATTACTCCTCAGTTTTTGTAGTTACTTTACATCTCTGGGATACTCTGTACTAACTGTACTGCTTCTGAAACATAACCACTAACAACAGTTACCATGGCAATTATGTATCCAGTTTTCAACATTTGTGTCTTACAATTAATATGGAAAAAAACCCACCAGAACCCTTCCACTCTGATTGATTACCATGACAACAGTGATGAACTTACATTTTCTTAAGAAAATAATCAAGGCAATAATGGCACTGACTAACTTAACTGTCATAAACACAGAGTCTGGGTGTAGGAAAGTGTTGTTGGGAGGAGGAGGAGGGGGAGTGTTAATAAAATAGTTAACAGAGAAGTTTTATTTTACCTTCCATGGAGAGCATAGTGTCCCACACTGAGGTCATCTCACTGACCACACTGCTGTCATGGGGGCCCTTGGACCTCCTCCCTGGATGTAAACCAGAAGGTGATTGGCTGTTCAGTTGATAGGCTTGTCTTGATTGGTCAGCTGTCTCCTCTCTCACAGGGAACGGAGAGGCAGGGGGAATGACTGCGCCATTTGTTTGAAATGTTGGTGACAATTTTGTTCCTGATAGTTCCTGATCCTTTAATTTTGTTTGTCCTTTGGCAGCATGGATTTTATCTTTTTTGAAGGGAGACCCATTCGAAGTATTCCCTAAATCTTTGGAGACTTTTGCTCCAATTTCTCTGCAATTTTCTGTTTCATGTTTTTCGGCGTCTGACACGTCCATGTCATTTTCTCCTGTAGTGTATGCTTCCTGCCCAGTGTTGGGTGGGACTGTCACACTGATATCTGTGTCCTGAGGAAATGCCTCATTGTTCCCTGGATTACCTGGATTACTCCTGTGTAATGATCTGTTCTGCAGTGCAGGGTCTGTGTCGCTGTCTTCACTGTCAGCTGAAGGAGAGGCCAGTATGTCGCAGACAAGAGGCTCTAGATGACCTTGACTTTCACCTCCAGAGACAGTGTCATCTTCAAATGGGTGTTCTGGTATATCGTCTGGACTGTGATAGCTACCTTCAGAATTTCCATGTAAGGTCAATGTATTGGGAGATGATTCACTTTCAACTTGAATTCCAAGCTTTGACAATTGCGACCTATTGTCTTCTCTAAAACATTCCCTATCTTTCTTGTCACTCTTCACATGGAAGTTTTCAGTTTCACCTGTGCCATTTCTTCCACCAGAAGGGTCAACATTTTGACCTTGAGAGCATCTTGCTTGAGCAGTTTTTTCTGGAGTTTTCACGAGCAAATGTGATTCCATATTATTCGTATTATCATGAGACAATCTGGTCAGCGTGGGAGGTCTCACACATCGCCCTTTTCCCTCTCTGTGAACCAGAGGTAGACAAAGATGATGACATTTCCAGTCTACGTGAGTTCTGTTATCATCATCCTCCACCTCTGCTACAATGGACTCGTACTCTTTCTGAACTTCTTGCAGAGATTTCCTGGTCAATGTTCCCCTGAGGAAGGCCTGCAAAGAGAACAGGACACATTCATACTTGAAAGCAATAATTAGCAGAAAGAAAGGAACACTCCCAAAACAAATTAAGACCCCCCCCCCCCGACACTCAACATGGAAAAACCAAGCACTATTTTGACTCAAGTCTTACTAGTACCAAACATACAATGAAATACGATTATTTTGTAACTGACACTCCAGATTCAAAAAGAATTCCAGATAAAATATTATGCTACTTTCACTGTCTTTTTTTTTTAAAGAAGAAAGAACACCAACTACCAATAAAGAAAATGTAATATATATCAATATTTTACTGCTATCTTATAATCAACACAAACAACTATTGTGCATATTTACCAAAAGGAGTCATTGTCATAGAACACACTGTAAAACATACAATAAATGAAAAATATTCAAGATGGAGTCAGTTTCATTGTCAGACAACTGCTGGTCAAGATTTTGTTACCTGAGATGAGAGAAAAATGTGGTTGTAAATTGCATCCATGGACCATGCAACATTTATCGGATAAACCCTGGAGCTGAACTTGCATTTGTGCCATGTTTTACAGATAACACTGCCAAACAATAACGGCAATGAAAATATCAGTGTTTATTTGTTCAGCTTTTGACGTCATAGCACTGCCGAAGTACATTTGTCATGGTGGTGATTGCACAACACGAGTGAAACAAACTTCTGGCTACAATTTCATCACATATATTTCGGTACCAAACCAAGGTTAAACATAAGTGTCAGATGCTTCTGTGGAGACGCTACTGACATAAAACATTCAGTTTGCACGTTACAGTCGATCCTCGCTCACCTGAATGCGAATAATCGCGTCTTCTTCTCCGTCGTAACTAGAAAAAGACTCACTCAACGAGACCGCCATTTTACCAAGGGGATTCCCTCGCCTGTGATTGGACACAACCTACCACGTGGTACAAATACAAGGGAAATCCCAAGATGGAGGGGGATCAAGACGACCCAGAATTTCAAAAACCGCCGGCTGAAGTGAAGTATGAATGTGAGTACAGTTTATGAACTGGCTTACAGTTGTTTGAATGACAACCCAGAGAAGTTCCACACAAGGAACAAGAAACGATCAATGTTAGGCCTAACGGCTTGTAGCGATTTGGGGTGAGTGCAGAAAAATCACCAGCCAGACCAGGAATCGAACCCGGTGTCACGTGTACGGTCCGTTCTGCGTGAACCATCCGTTCTGACCGATTGTACACGCAGCAGACGCGTGTATGAGCCGTTCCGTGAATGATCCGTTCTTATTCACCTGTACTGTTATATTTGGCTAGTTCATTTCCTACCACATTATACATTTACTATGATGGGGATAAAATTCATGTGTTAATTGATAATTTTGATAGAGAATCAGTGTCAAATTACAACTCAACGCATGGATGAACCTACCGTGGACGTGCCGTCGTTATTCAGCTGCTGGCTACTATTTTAGTATTAATTTTACTAGGCTAGTGTGTTGATATGGCCACCTGAGGCAAATCGCAGTAGAGGTGAACGTCTATAAGATATGAACACTTCTAAAGATTATGTTTGAATTTGCAGTATGTTCTCAACGGTGCATGTTTATTAAAGGCTACGAATGTACTGATGACTCTATAGAGACGGACTGTACATGCCGGAAGTCTCAGGTTTGCCTGCGCTTTGTGCGCATGAGCAGAACGGATGGTTCACGCTCCGAGTGGTACACGCCACACCGGGACCCCTCGCTTACAGGGCGAGTGCTCTTACCTACTGAGCTACCCGGCCGGTTCTACCTGCCCCTGGCACTACACTCCTCCCCCCCAAATGCCGAAAGACGCGAGCCCTATCTCGCAACACCGCTGCCACCATTGTAGCGATTTGGGGTGAGTGCAGAAAAATCACCGACCAGACCAGAATCGAACCCGGGACCCCTCGCTTACAGGGCGAGTGCTCTTACCTACTGAGCTACCCGGCCGGTTNTGTAGCGATTTGGGGTGAGTGCAGAAAAATCACCGACCAGACCAGGAATCGAACCCGGGACCCCTCGCTTACAGGGCGAGTGCTCTTACCTACTGAGCTACCCGGCCGGTTCTACCTGCCCCTGGCACTACACTCCTCCCCCCCAAATGCCGAAAGACGCGAGCCCTATCTCGCAACACCGCTGCCACCATTGTAGCGATTTGGGGTGAGTGCAGAAAAATCACCGACCAGACCAGAATCGAACCCGGGACCCCTCGCTTACAGGGCGAGTGCTCTTACCTACTGAGCTACCCGGCCGGTTCTACCTGCCTCTGGCACTACAGGCTCCACGTTTAGCGTAGAGTAGGCCGATCACTTGATCGCGACAAGTTCAGTTAATGCCCCCTCTCTCTGCCGAGAGTGTTACTTTTAAAAAGTTGTTCACTGTGAGCTTTGAGAATGTGGCAACTATGCCTGATATTGCTTCTGTACACATTAGGATTTTTGGTAGTAAATATTTATAAAACTCAAGTAAATTATTAGGTAAATGTGCTGTGTTGGTAAACATTTATAACCATATATTTAGACTGAGTGAAAGTTAACAAAGTGAGTCTAACGAAGTATAAACGTTAACATTATATAGTACTGTAGTAGTAGAGGTAATGACTAATATTGTGTCCAATTTTTTTCAGACTTGGACCACACTGCAGATGTCCAGTAAGTATATGTCACAGTCATGCAGTTTTCCACCCATTTTCTTAATATTAATTACGTACCATCTCACACTAAGGCTTCATTCACATGGAATGTCTATTTTCTAAAAATCTATTTTCTATTCGCGCTATCTTATGATCACGGTCTGTGCCCTGAATATCCCGCCGCGTAATTACTGGCAGCACGAGCCAGTTATTTAAAGTAACTTATAGTAACTGGCTCGCGCTGCAAGTACAGTAATTACGCCGCGGGATATTCAGGGCACAGACCGTGATCATAAGACATACCGCGAATAGAAAATAGAATTTAGAAAATAGGCATTGCATGTGAATGAAGCCTAATATTTGGTAGACAGTATTGGGTATATATTTTAAAAAGCAGTAACGGATTTAAATTTTGATGAAGAACTAATTTCTGAAGCTCTGGTTCTTATAGTTACCCACTTCTATTAACTTGATTTGTGCTGCAATTTTATGATAAGTGCAGACCAGCTAGCACTGCATTTTTTATGTTAAAACATAAAGTTAAGTGTTTCACATACAGTTAATGTTCTTTAATGTTGTTTATTTTGTTTATTTTAGGCTTCACTCATGGGGAGATGACATCAAGGAGGCATTTGAACAGGTAAGGCAGTACAGAGGGACGGGGTTGGGGTGTGTGTGTGTGTGTGGGGGGGGGGGGGGGGGGGTGAGCCAGGGAGGGAAGGGGTTGGGGAGCTTTTATCTTCCACCAAATAAGTTTATATATGTTAGAATATGCTGAAGAGGGTGAAACCAAAGTCCTTCAAAGAACTTCAGTATTTATTGATTTCTCACATTTTGATAATTCACGTGTCAAGCTGATGCCTCAACCAACTTAATCCCAGCTGATATTGTTAATTAAATATTTGACTGAGTATAATCAACAGCTTGTTTGTGACTTTGATAAATTGAACCTCTCATATAAATCACTCTTTAATTCAGGTTGCCATGGCGATGTTTGGTTATATGACAGAAATAGAATATGTTGAAATGCTAGACAAGCAATCTATAGAAGCACAAGGTAAGGAATGGCTATAGAAAATAAAAACCAGATCTCTGTGTAGGATAGTTTTGTGCTTCTCTTGGATGTTCTGTATATGCAGTGTATAGAGGCACAGGGTAAGGAACAACCACACAGAAAAATAAAAACTTGAAGAAATTACACTGTAGTGCCAGATTTCTGATATGAGTGTAGACCAAATCTGAGCTCCTCTTGTATGTTGTTAATTTTTCATCATCTTTTGGTTGAATGCCCTGACTTGACAACGTAAAAGACAATTTGCGGTCAGTTTCAAGATAATGCATAGCATGCATATTAAACACTATTTCAATCTTTTAATTAAGTTTATCATCTTTTGGGCGACTTACCTGGCTTGACAACATGGAAAAACAGTTTTTGGATAGTGTATGGCCATTAATAAGACCATTTCATTCTTTTAATTAAGATTATGTGATGACTGAATTATTCTGTAGATCAGTGAAGATCAAAGGTGTATTATTTTTGTCATGCTATTATACATTGGTATATATTTCAAGTGAAGATATGGAAAGTCTGTTGTTTCACTTCTTTTGTCATGCTATTATATTGGTATATATTTCAGGTGAAGATATAGAAAGCCTGTTGTTTCACTTCTTGGATGAGTGGCTCTTTCTCTTCTCTGCAGAGCCATTTTTTATAGCTAGAGTGAGTTGAGGGGTGACATTCCAGAACAAGTCTTGAATTGTTTGTTATTGTTTATTAAGTAAAAACTATGTATCTTATTTCATTATATTTTCCCAAAGTAGGCATTCAAAAACCCATCTTCCAAAACTCTTACTTCATGCAGAAAGATAAAACAGAGTATAAAATGGTAAAAATGATATATAATATGTAATACGTTCTTTATGATATATTCGAGTCATCTCTGGAGAAATATTTTGAAAGTTATGAATAAATATCAGTGTACTAGTAAACAAATTGTCTTTATTCATGCTAAATGTTTAATTTCTTCTTTCCAGAAAATAAAAATAACTGAATTTGACGAAGAAAATTTTAGGATAAAAGCAGTAGGGTAAGAGGAGAGGAAGAGTTGTGTATTTGTAACATGGAGTTTGATTGGTTGTTTTGATAAATTGGTTGGAACAGGTGCTTTCATTGGCAGTCATTTGACAAGGTACAGTATGCTGCCGGATAGTACTTTAAGCATCCAGTTTTCAGTTAATTTTGGGAGGATTGTTATAACAGTGTATGGTGTATGGCCAAGTAAACCATAGTGATGGAGGCCATTTCCCTGACATTTTATTAGTTATATCTGGTGGGCTGGTCAGGGCCACTCTGGCCCTAGGACATGGGGTTCCCATACCTATAGACCAATCTAACAGGATCGATCCATCTCCAAGGAGTTTCTTGCTAGCACAACTACTGAAGCTGTTTTAATGAAAATTAATTACTTCCTAGCAGCTGCAGTAGGTATGGCTGTCACAGACACTTAAGCAGCTTAAGTTGATTGCAATTTAGCAAGAATTGCATTGGAGAAAGATCGATCCATAGTTAGTACGATAGGGTCTGGGAATGGTCCCTTTCTGTAGTACATTGTACTATGTGTGTTTTTTTTAAATATCTTGATTTCATATCTTTATTATTTTACTGCTGAGGTGAATAAAAAATAATAAGAAAGACAGGTGACTTTTATCATGTTCATATCCAGTATCTCATGCTCTTTGTTGTCAGGTATGGAGAAGAGTTTGACCTTGACAAGCATCCCCAGGGGACAGAGGTCAAGGCCATCACCTATAGCAACATGCAAGTTCACAACACAGAGGAAAAACATGAAATATTTGTCATCATAGATATCTAAGAGAATCTTCAGTGTACTACAGTGAGAATTTACCTGTAGTGATATCTTTGTTCACGACACAGAGGAAAAACATGAAATATTTGTCATCATAGATATCTAAGAGAATCTTCAGGGTACTACAGTGAGAATTTACCTGTAGTGATAATAAAAATAGTTCATGACACAGAAAAAACATGAAATATTTGTCATCATAGATATCTAAGAGAATCTTCAGTGTACTACAGTGAGAGTTTACCTGTAGTGTTATCATAGTTCATGACACAGAGGAAAAACATGAAATATTTGTCATCATAGATATCTAAGAGAATCTTCAGTGTACTACAGTGAGAGTTTACCTGTAGTGTTATCATAGTTCACAACACAGAGGAAAAACATGAAATATTTGTCATCATAGATATCTAAGAGAATCTTCAGTGTACTACAGTGAGAGTTTACCTGTAATGATATCTTAGTTCACAACACAGAGGAAAATCATGAAATATTTGTCATCATAGATATTGCTTATGTCAATAAATATCTTCAACAGGGAAGTAGAAGTGCCTTGAACTTCGATCAGCAGAAGCGAACGTGGTGATGTGCATTCTAATGGAGCTTTTTCTTGAAATATGTCTCAACAAAATTTAATTGCACGTGACACATTGACATGCAAGCTTTGAGTTTCATGTGTGTAGAAAAGAAATATAAAACAATTGCAAAAGATTGATGAGACAGCGGATGAATTAGTACCGCCGTTAAGTTCTTGTTGGCTTTCTTATACATGTATATATAGATGCTCTTTCATGATCTAATTATGTGAAGTGCGTGATTGGTCAGTAATAATAGGAAAGAGATCAAATTAGAAATCACATTTCACAAATTTGGACTGACATTTTATTTTTCCCCATGATTTTGTTATAAATTGTGATTTTCAACAAAAAAAGAGAACTTTTGCATTTTGTAGAGCTTGTCAGCACTAGAGGTGTCCCTCCCCCCCCCCTTTTTTTTTTGTTTTGGTTTTCCATACCAATGCACTTAATTACTCCAGCTGGTGGTACAATACCTGTAGGCAGTATTGCCTCTCTGATCCTCCAGTGTTGAATATTCATCTGTTAAATTTGTTACCTCAGTAATTCTTCAGTGACAGGTGTAAAACATTGTGCACCAGTTTTTATGTACAGACAGATGTTATGCTTTTTTTTTTTTTTTTTTTTTTTTTTGCCTTGTTTGCTTTACGACTTTTTGAAACTTTGGAAATTATTTATTTACACCAAAACAAATTTCCATTCATGTATGTATATTCATTTAAAATATTTGAATGTTCCAATTTAAGAATAAAGGCAAAAGTTATTAATACATGTACCTGCATCAGGGCTCAGGCAAAGGTGTAATAATTTGAACCTTTTATTTAATTGATTTGGTGAGTAAAACTTACAACTAATATTTGAATTATGTTCGATCATATTTCAAGCAACATATTTCAACAAAGACATATAACAATTTCTCATTTGATAAAACAGCGCTGGATTTTTATCCCTTCCACCACCAACACCACCACAAGAGAAAAAAAAAAACGAAAAAGTAGTATGGACTTGCATAATCTGGTCTCAAAACACCACAAATTGCCCAGAATTTTAGAATTTGGCCTTATCGAAATGCTTCGGACCCGGCATTCTTTCCTTTTTCCTTTACTGCTATATGTTATAATGGAAAAAAAAATTCAGTAAATTCAATACAATGGTGGAGTGTGATTGTAATTGTTTGGAAGGAAAAGGTGCATGTTCTTCCTTCACAATGTATATTTTGCCAAAATTGTCAAATATCATTTCAAAATCAATTTTCAATGTCTAGCCGACATTTTTAGACAATCAAATGAATAACAAATGGGGAATATAAAATGTCACAAATTCTGTTACATGAAAACATTACAAAAGTCACCAGTACAACGGGAACATATCTGGACTCTCCATGCTCAAGGGCAGATCAGTGAATATGCAAAACTAGCTACAGAAATTTATTGTTAATATAAAAATTCTCGAAACAAATGATTTCGAACTTTCCAAACATAACTTTTGCTCACATATGGGCAAATTGATAAGCATTTTTCCACAAGTGGGCTAGAAAAAAAANATATTGAACCTTACACTTTAATGCAAAATTTTATATACGAATTGAAAGGTTTTTGTCTGAGCATTTAATAATATGTTTGACCTACCTATGCACATACTACTGAGCCGTCTGGGGGAAAATTTTAGGGCCATGTCTTCTGACAGAAAACATTAGATGGCTGACAATATAAATGTGGAAATCTGACTGTCTTCCAGAAGACGGCCTAAATCCGCCCCTGATCCAGCTTCATGGGGCTACCAGTCACCATGCACTGTATAATTATCAAAACCTGCGTGCATGCTTTAATCACTGGTCATGGTAACAACGATGTCTAATTTAATTTTTCCTGATTTATTTTCATGTACAGACACAGATGTATCTGTACATATAGCTGTCGCCTGTGTCTGTCTTCATCAGCATCCTCCTTGGACGCTGTGCAGTGTTATACAAATAAGATGGAAACATTTTACTTTTTGTCATCAAACTTACAGAACTGATGACTATTAGTTAAATTTTTCAAAAATTATACTGTTTTTTGCTTTTTTTAAAGCATATTTCATACACTTTTGTACAAATAAAATGAAAACTGTTTCACCTTTTGTCCTCAAACTTACAGAACTAATATAATTATATGACATTCATTAAACACAGGTCAAAAGTTACTGTTTTTTCCTTTTTTTTAAAAGCATATTTTATCCACCATTAAACAAATAAAACAAAAACCATTTTATCTTTTGTCTTCAAACTTAGAGAATAGGGTGATGAATATTCATAAGGCATAGGTCAGATTCGAAAATCAGCTGATTAGACCATTTATCAAAAAAAAGTCACTTTTTTTCATTGCCTTTTCTAGCACATTTTATCTGTTTGGCAAATTTGCAAACCAGCTTGATTGAATTATTTTCTTTCTTGTTGCCTGTACATTCCACAGCTTTGCTGCCTTGTTACTAATAAATAATAAATGTTAAATAAAACTGAAGCTGTAAATATCAATTTATTTCCATCTGAAGCCAACAAGTATGTCTCTACGTGAAATTTTCCAACAGGTGTAATTATTTACTCAGTTTTGTATTCTCCGTCTCTCAAAAATCTGCTTAGATTGTTTTCAGATAAGCATGGAACTCTTCCATGGTTGTCTTGGCAACTTTCTCTATGAAATGTGTATCGTTGCTGAGTGCGAGCACTTCCAGCGATACATAGTTTTCTTTGGTTGGATCGTACTGCACGCGCCCAACATGGCGCAGGTAACTATGGCGTTCTCGTAGACGATGGATGCTGGTGGTGAGAATAAGAGGAAAATTGACTATCATCTCATGGGGGATGTTCATTTCATTGTGAATATACTCAAATCTGTGGACGAGAGATTCAGGCCCTGGGAAAAGAAGTGAAGATGCAGTATTATTATTTACTTATGAAATTTGGAGATATTAGAAAATGCACTCGTGTTAATAAAGAAGAAATTATACAGTAGTTTATCTTTTTGTAAAGATGAGGTTTTGAATTTTCTGGGTATATGTATAGAAGTAATGGATGGAATAACTATTATATAATAATAACAAAAAAGCCAAACCAAAATTTGTGGGTTGTGAAGAAGTTAGAAAAAAAATAGATAAAATCCATTTCACTGTAAACACTCAAAGAGAAAGTAAAACAAATTGACCAATCGTCCAAGAAAACTTACTAATAGTTAAAATATCTGGCTTTTTTATGACCATCTTTTCTACTTCGTACTGTTCAAAATGAAGCATTTTACAGAGATGGAGGTGATTCAACTGAAAAACAAGAAATCAAAGAGTTATGAAACTGGAATATGTCAATTTTATTAATTATAATGAATTGTAAGTTATAATATCGTTCATACCCAGGGGTGGATCCAGGATTATTTGAAGGGGGAGGGGGGGGTCTGCATGGGGTTTGGGTCCTGCTTAAGGGCCCCCAAAAAATTGGTATTTTAGAGGGCTAGTGGTGCCATTTGGTACATTTTATAACTGATTCAGCTAGTCAAAAGTATAATTTCAAGAGGAAACCATTATTGATGTGATTTTTCTTCAGAAATCAAAGGGGGGGGGGGTTTCAGGAT
>NW_019776137.1:26434-57494 GCF_001039355.2 Lingula anatina | reverse complement strand
CCCCCCCCCCCCCCTTTCTAAATCCGCCACCGCATACCAACAGTTAAAACCAGTCTGTGCCATAAACATTTAATTTTACCAGGCATTCAGACCACTGGTTTCCTAAAGTCTACTAATATAAATCAGATTTTACTGGTCCAAACAAATAAAATTTTCAATGAGACGTGGCAATTTTCCTTATTGCATTAATTTAGTATCAGTAAAAACAAGACCTTGATTTTATCAAACATTTTTTAGAATCATCATGTAATGGTGACATTTCAGAAAAATAGCTCTTATGAACACAGAGAGAAAAATAAATCTAATGGACACATTTTACCACTGAATTCAGTCTGAAAAATCTGCTGGTCCAAACAAAAATCCCAGTGCATATATAGAACCAGTGACTATGATCCTTGCAGACTGTAAAACAACATCAAACATTGATATTTTTTAATATAATTACATAAAACAAAGAAATTCATGTGGTTGGATGTCAACAAAGACATCTAAAAAAATGGTACGCTTACCTCAATCACTTCCAGAGGAAAAGAAACAATTTTGGCATATTTTATCACTATCTGTCTCACTTCAACACCTACAAAATAAACCATGAGGTGAGAGATCAAACATAATGTCTATGGTTATGACTCATTCTTTTTAATGGGGAAAATTATCAATCTTTCAGATACATAATTTTGGAATCAATGAAAATCATTTTTTAAGCATTTGTGATGCTTTTACTATAAGGAATAGAACTAGAAGTTAGACCCCTTTTCAATTCTGTTGCTACCAATCAATAGGAATGTTCTCATTTTAAGAATTTATGACCTTAAAAATCCAGTATCTGTTAAATTCACAATTTTTAATTCCCTAGTGAAAAGATAAGAGGGTTTTTTTAGTAAATGCCAAGAAAATGCCTTAAATTTAGAAATTCTGGTGAAGTACCCAAGACCCTTTAAAACACTCATTTTGGCTGCGCTGTATTCTGCAGCAAAGTGAGTTTTGGGAAAAATCTGAACAATATGTCATACTCTATATACATTTACAGGACATGTTGATTAAGAGAATTACTAAACCTTCAAGTCATTGGAGGTTAATGGTATTTGTACATTAATTAAACAAGTTTAAATGTGCTAACAGCATTAAAAATGCATATGCAGTGAAAATTCACAGTGCTTGCCCATTTTGGATCACCCCCCCCCCCCCCCCCCCCCTTTTTCAAGACTTGCATGAGAGGTGGAGCATCTGCAGACTTTACGAAAGGCGTCGGACCGTCGGACATGCCTGGCAAATTTCGTCTCGGTCCGATAAAAAATCCTGTATCGTCGGACCTTATGTCCGGCGGGTTTTCAAACTGACTGGGAATGTGTAAATATAAGGAATACGTTGTTGTTTCTTTTCTGGACGATATATTTTTCTTCATTCGAAAAGAGAGACGGAGTGAAAATCTCGGGGAGTTCCCAGCTAATTATACATAATTTATTAACCTCAGTTTCACTCACAAATACTATTTTGTGACTGGCTGAGGTTGGGGAATTCCTGAATGATGTAATGTACAGTCTCGTTTTCGTAATACTACACAACAAAATGGCCGCAACACTTGTGCTCGTGCTATTTGCGTTTTTAGAGACTTGATCCTCTGTTTCTTAATTATCAGTCGTATACAGTACTCATGGATAAGCCTTTTGCTTAGAAAATGACGTTGTTGAACTTTAAACACTTCGTTGGTGCAAAGCGTGGCAAAAATAAAAACGAAGTGAGGAAGGGAAACGGAAGTTTAATAAAATAGTAAAGAAGGTAGGCCCTGGCGGACTTATAATCTTTAGGAGAGGAAAATAGTGTGTGCCGAGTGTCAGGAGTACTAAAGTTATCATTTTGATCGATAGCAACATAAATGTTACAGCTTTATTACGGGTTCTTAAATTATGGAACATATGTACGTATTTGCATGTACCGTTCATCACGAGTTGGAGAAGGTGCACATGAACTTGATGAAAGCTCACAGTTTGAGTTTCTTTTTATAAAAAAAGAAATAAAATGAAGAAGGAACTTAGACTCGGACTGGACAGTCCCTGTCAAAGCTTCAATTGGATGAAAGAGACTGTCTTACTGTGCTGTTTCAAAATGCATATGTTATTGCCAAAAACAACGTGTGAAATGGTTATCTGATTAACAGACGTTTTTATGGACATACATTTGATATTACTAGCTACACATTCTTTATACTTGTAATGTTTTTAGTCCTTGTGTCATTCCACAGTGTCTTTTTCATTAAATAAAAAACAACTTGTTATGCAAGTAATTTTTTGCCTTTTTTTTTTTTGTTTTTCTTTCTTATTTTACTTTTTTACAAATAAATATATATCAAATAATTAATATTTGATTTAATGTCAATTATTTAAAACATTAGAAAATACACATGAAAACATGAATAATGGTTTATATTTCTATTATTTTACTTCGGTCTGACAGATTTTGTTTCGGTCTGACAGAATTTTCAAGCTTGTCTGACAGATTTTTTGGCCTTTCGTAAAGTCTGCATCTGTAGTTTACCCAGTCTGGTATTAATGTCTTGGACAGTACCCCCCCTACAACATCCCTCCCCTCCCCCTGTATACAAATTACCTGAGAGGTTGAACGTCTTCTGTAGTTTACCCAGGCGTGTGTCAATATCTTGGACAGTGCGACACAGTAACTTAGGGTCGTTACTCAGAATGACCTGTACATCTTCGGCAGTGAACCTTTTGGAGAGAAAATAGTTGATTCTGACCTGAAAGAAAAATCCACTTGATAATTTAACAGCACAGAATAAATGCATGATAAATATTTCCCTGGCCTGTTTAACTACACAGCTTATGCCTGCATCTTAGATTGCATTTATGTCAGTATCTTTTCTCATGTTTACTTATCTTTTCTAGCATCTTTCTAAATTCTTTTCAGAAAATCTATGCTACATTTAAGCTATGGTGTAACAATAAAAATGAATCAAGGGTGTATCAGTTGTGTATGCTTCTAAATTACAATCATCTGTGATAAAATTATTTCAGTTCAGCATCTTGCTTGGTCAGTGTAGCCATCTGTACTAAAAGACAGCATCTGACCTTCTTTTTGAAGAACTAATGACAAAATATTAAAAGGATAACGACTCTTCGTATGAGATCTATATTTCATAATGAATGCATTGTAAACAACTCATAGAAATAACTCATTCACTTCAGATAATTTCTTGAGATTATTACAAAAAGAAAAAAAAAATTAGAAAATAAAAAAAAACATGAACTAACTTTGAATGTAGAAATCCTTTGTTAAGTATGGGAAAATTGTCTTTTACCCCCAGAAAATTAATTTTTTGGCCAAAATAAACAGCTGTTATTCTTATAATAATATTTAAACTGTGGGTCAGTCCCCTACCTCTAGGTCATCAATATCTTCAGTTAGCAGCCATGGATTGATGGACAGATATCGTCCAACCTTCTCCACGCCATGTTTGTTCAGAAACTTCACATACGGAGCCACATCTCGATCAAAGTCCATCTTGAGAATTCTGTGCGCGATTCCTTTCTTCTCCAGCCGGGACAAGTCGACGCCCAGCGCCAGCAGCTTCTGAAGCAGCACCGACTCATTCACAAATGGAACAAAAGAGACAAACTTGCCTGTGTAAAGATTTTGAATGTCGCGCTTTCTCTCTCCCATCTTTCTTTTTGTTTCTCCACTATGGTCTCCCCTCACTGGCCGTTTCTCCATGTACCTGGTCAGGATCTGTTGATACTCGGAGAACGCCAGCGCCCGAAACACAGCTTTGTCCTGGGGTACCTCACATCCTGACTTCTTCAGCTGACTCAGCAACCACTCCGATTTAGGCTTGTATTTGGTTGTTGTTTGATAATGCGTCACTTCAGTGTCCTGTACAACAGGCAAGGGCATTTCTGTGCCAGAACTTTCATACTGCTCAGAATCCAGCTCTGAGTTGGATTGTAACTGGTCCTCATCCTTCCCATAATGCACTGGTGCTGTTACCCATGAATCATCAGTTTCTGTTGGCATTAGAGTCGATGCTTCTGTTCCTAACACTGTATCTCTACAAGAATCCTCAGAATCCATCATGGAATTTGAATCCTTTATATCTGTTGCTCTATTTGAGTTTGCCACATTTGTATCATTTATGTCTAAATCTGCTGTGGCAGTGGATGATGTCACACCACTCTGTGATGTCACACTAGTATCTGATGTTTCACCACTCTGTGATGTCACACTAGTATCTGATGTCACACCACTCTGTGATGTCACGCTAGCATCTGATGTCACACCACTCTGTGATGTCACACTAGCATCTGATGTCACACCACTCTGTGATGTCACGCTAGCATCTGATGTCACACCACTCTGTGATGTCACACTAGCATCTGATGTCACACCACTCTGTGATGTCACACCACTCTGTGATGTCACACCACTCTGTGATGTCACACCACTCTGTGATGTCACACCAGTATCTGATGTCACACCACTCTGTGACGTTATATTTTCATATATTTCCGTTGTCACATATTCCTCACTAGATGGCACTGTCTTCTCACTGTTGTTTGGAGTGCGGTGTGACCCAAGATCCATGATAACAACCTTGTCCTGGGAAACCATTTCCGTACGTGAGCCCAGTGCATCATGGGATACGGAGGAGTCACCAGGGATTGTGTACTTCTTGATGACATTTTTATCAGCGTCTTCACTTGTACACAGGAATCGTGAGGTGGTCACATGATCTGGAATATGTATTTCAACAATTTGTCAAATAGCATGTTAATTTCAGCAGTTTTACTGCATATAAATTGGTATTATTTCTGATTTCAAAGTTTATATTTATTATTTCTGATTTTCAAATTTCCTTTACACTAAAGCAATCAATATCTGCCATTCCCTTGTAAATGCAATGTCAAATTTTGGCCAAGAAGGCCATTACAGACATGCTGAAAACTCTGAGGGCAATGCAGGCTAATCGGCCTGCTTAGATCTGAATATTGCAGGCCCGGACAAGATATTGCTGGCCCAAATGTTTTTCACATTAATTTGTATATTTACCCTATTTCGCGTAAAAACTGTGCACTTTTAACTTCTGCTTTATCCACTTTAAAAGGACAGTTGAGTAGCAATTAGGTGATTAAAAATCAAATAACTGCATCTTTGAAAAAATCTTTATTGAAGAGACATTTTACTGCTCAGGTGACATCTGGGTAATATGGGTCAAAACACGGTATTTGAAATGTCTCTGACGGGACATTTTAGAGACAATTTTAAAAATTACAGTTGGTAAATGATCCACATGGTTACTTTTAAATACATTTTTATTTATATATATGACTTAAAGGTAAACTAAGGGCCAAAAAGGCATCAAAACTCACAGAAAACAAATTTTCCATAGGTAAACTGCAATTTTCCTAGACTAACCTTAAACCAGGCCTTACCTGAGCTAAATCATCCGTCTAAACTACCCAAGAGCACTTTTCCAAGTTTTGAGTTTCTTACAGCAGTTTTAGACAAAATGTCAAATTATCCCAACCTACACATGACTTTAACTTGCATCGAATAAAAGTACTGATGGAATAACAATACTGGGTGGAAAAAATCTTAATATTTAATAAAAGTAGTGATGGAATAAAAGTACTGGGTGGAAAAAATCTCAAAATTTAATAAAAGTACTGGATGGAATAAAATAAATAAAATAAAGAAGAAGAAGAGAAAGAAAAAAACTATTTATCATTGTAAAAAAAACTTTCTGCAGGTAAAATTCACTCAGTATTATAATTTATTTATATTGAAAACAGGATATCCAATTTATTTTCAAAAAAAAAAAAAAAAAAAATTGCCATACGTTCTGAATAATGTATCAAAATGTCATTTTTGTCACCGCCTAATGTCATGATGAAAATATATAATACATTCGTGTGAACAGTATCCACGGATACGAGTTCAATTTCATAATCATCAGGGTCCGAAGACACACCAAAGCCGCCTCCAATAGCTATACGCTGTTAGGAGACGTTATTCAAAGTAAATTTATTCTCAGAAATAAGGTTTGTTTTGCATACTGAGTACCTGTACACTCCTAAGGGTTTATCTTACATAGAAGTGTGATTTAACATCGTTTAAATCATAAATCGGCATGAAATAATTGACGTTTGAAAATAGACAAAACTTCTTTGCTGCACTTGAAATGACCTCCTTAGCTATAAATATGATCCTATCACCTTGCGACATGACATCAATCATTCAATATACATGAGTAGTTGTCACTGTTGAAGGGAAAGCACGTCTATTTATAGAAACTGAAATCAGACAACGCATGTATCGTAGTGTTCAGAGAGCGACTTCCGCTTGACCTACTTTTCAGTTCTGTTCGTCGAACAGTAGGTAATGAGTTGAGAATCAATTTAAGAAAATAAAAAGCGTGACTTGTACTTGTATAATTTCCCACCGGTACAATAGGTAGTTAATAAACATACTGGTTGGAAGATTTTTGAAAAATTTTAATTAATTAATTAAAATTTTTTATTAAAATAACCGTACTAGGTGAGTCAGAAATTATTGCCGGCCAAATTGGGCCAACATACACTAAAATTTTAAGAATATTGTCGGCCCGACTGCCTGATTGGTGGGTCAAGGGCCGGTGGCCGGAAATTTTCAGCATGTCTGCATTATAAAAATATTGATTGTCCATGCAGTAAATTCAATCAGACTGTGTTACATGATTCTCCTCTTCCCAACTGCTTACATTTTCCACCTGTTCCAAGCTGGCTTCTTATGACGGCCCTCCCAGAGACTAAGTGTCTGCTTATACGCAACATTCTAGAAAGAAAGAATTATATTTCAATGTCATAGTAAATGAACTTAATTACAAGAAGAAATGACAAATTTAAGTTACATACAAAGCAACTGTGGTTCTCCAGTAAGACATATAATTTATTCAAGTTTATTTGTAATTCTAATAGATATTTTAGTTTAAACTACTTATACTAAGTTCATATTTGACCAAAGTAAACTCAACGCAACAAATCATAAAGCAAATTAATCTATCGTTCAGCAAAAAAAAAAGACAGCTTTTAAAACTGCACATTTTATCAAAATTTTGATTGTAAATTCTCTGTCCCTCCAGTTAATAAAGGTCTTCTAAATGACCTACTGTAGTACTGTTACTGTAGTACTGCCAGGGCGTCTTTTCACAGCAGCCTTAATGCTAACCTTTTAAACCTTCACTGCCATGTGACAGTGTAGAGTAGATATCAGACCTAGTACCCAGCTACCAGACTCGGCACCGAATGATCCTGAACTCACCAGTAAATCGGACCACACTACCCGTTTTCAAGGTGTGTGTCAGTATGCGCTATGAAGTATCAGACGCGACACAGCTCTTGCCTAGTATGCAATGTGACAGCAATGATTCTCAGCGGGGTTAGAAAGTATTGCATCTCATCTCAAAATTTGCTCCGGGGTATGATATGCGTATGATATGTGTGAAATGCGCTGACACACACCTTAAAAACGGATAGTGTGGTCCCATATACTGTTGAATTCGGGATCATTGGGTGCTGAGTCTGGTAGTTGGGTAGACCTGGTTCTGCTTCCACAGACTATACATGAATGTATTGTATGAATTATGTGCCAAGTATTTACAGTTATACTTTCAAAGGAAAAAAAAATGTCCGTTGAAATACAATTTTTTTTGAAAATATGAAATGATGTCCTACGGTTAATCTCTTAAATACACTTCCTGAAACTATATGTTGTAGATTAGTTGGGTTTTGTGGGAAAAAAAGACTTTAACATAGGAGCTATAGTTTAAGGAAAAAAAACCTGAAGTACATTTGTAAAAAACTCGTCTTTAAATAAAGATTTATTTGTGTTGCTATGATAACTGGACTACTGCTAGTGCTAATCCTTTATTTTAGTTATCTTACGGCCAGTAAGCAAATTAATTTGGTGGTAAATTTTTACTAAAGTTTTAGCTTGGATAAATTTGTACAAAATTGTATACAACTCTACCTTAGATGAATAAATAATCGTGTACTGCAAGTGGCAAAGTCGTCATCCCAATCATTTATATGTGTGTCCTTTTTCAGGACACGAACCTCAATAGTGTAAAATTTTGCACTCAAAGTATCCAAACATTACCTCTTTGCTGGTGAGTAATAAATTTTCCATAGAAATGTCTGATCACACCATGCATCAGCCCATGTGCGTGTTGGAAATTTGATGCACGATGACGATAGATGGCGCTGAAGACACTCATAAAAACTGTGCAGCTGTACACAAAGCCCTCTATTCCGAATAATCGATAAAATAGGGGATGCAAAGTGAATTAGAAAATGAATATATTTTTACGTGAAATAACATTCTAATTGCAGTTTTCTGATCTTAAATAACATAAAAACACACAGAATTTAACTTAAATAGTTTGTCATGATAATTTTTCATTTGGAAGGGAGAAAATGCAAACGTGCCACTTATTGCATAAGCATTCTCCTTTCCAGCCTCTTAATCGACCTTGACCTCGCCTTAATAGAAGATCGAAGATGGCCAGCCGCCGAAGAACATTGTCGACTTGTTCGGATTCGAGCGATCATTTCTACACAATCAACGAGCACCCTGTGGACGATATATCACTGGAGTTTTTCTACAAGCCACACACGATCACATTATTAACAATTTCAATCCTGTGGTTGTTGTACTCAGCGTTTGTAAGGTATGAAGCGGCATGTGTTTCACGTGGTTTAATTAATGTCAGCTCTTTGCCCGGCTCTTTGCCAGAACGTGACTACCTTTTATGTCCATAACTCAGATATAATGATAAATTAATTTCTTATAGCATGAAATATCGCTTATATGGGAGTAACATTCTTTTAATTATTTGACGACTCCTTTATAAACAAAACGTCCGCTAAACCGCCCTGGGTTGTGTCCGACAGGCCTGTGATCTGTGAAATTTGCATATAAAGGGGCGGAGTTATTTTACATTGCTTTGTCAGTGTGTTGTAATATAATTATAGTAGACGTATATAGTTGTGGCCTTGATGCTGTGATGTAATGCCAGATCACATTACGTCTCATATCTTGACATATTATATTAATCTGAAGACATTGGAATACCTTGATGTCTCTGCGTTATATTATAACAGAGGCCAGGGCCGCATAAAGCCCTAGACAGTTGATTTGTAATATTTATTAATAACATGATGCCTCATGCAGACAATCAATATGTGACAATAGAGTTAATTATAGCGGCGTTGACACTGCCCACTGCTGAGAACAGGACAGGGTGATGACTGGGATTTTGATATTAAATTCCTAACATAGATTTGTGCCTAACAGATAAATGCCAGTTATTTCTAATTTTACCATCAAGCAACTTTACACATGACCTAGGAATGAGGTTGTTATCTAGTCTCATATTGTGTTTGGGAAGTGACCGTTACATATTCAATGATGGTACTCTTTGTATTCATGTAATGTTGCAAACTGCCTAATTGCTGTACTGTGCATTCTTGAGGAGTTGGAAATAAAGTGAAAGAAGCAGCAACATTTTTTTTTCTTGTGTGTTTTTGGTCTGGAAGCAGTGAGCATTTTTGTAGATGGCATTACTAGTATTTGTCATATTATAGATGTCAGCAAATTTACTGCATTTAATCAAATCAACGATTTAAAACTGTTGCAAACTTGGGACTCTGTCTATTTTTGTATGGTTATTCTCACATCACAAGGACATATGGTGAAAAGAATACAAATATTTTAATAGGCTAAGCAATAATGGTAGAAATAACAGTGTAAATAAATATAAATGTAAGTAAATGACAACATAAGTAAATGCTAGATTTTATAAATACAAAATGATAAGTCTTTAATACTAGTAAATATGATAAATAAAAACAAAATATATAAAGATATATGACTTTAGGTGATTGGGATTCAGCAGCATTGCTCTGATAATTAGTTTTATTCTTTATTATTTTGATGTGAGTTGTTTTATTTACTCATATATTCTTTTGTTTATTAAATGAATTTCATATTTTTTGTGAAATAGAATTTGGGAAAAGAAAGTCCCAGTTTATTATTTTCATTTCATTATTTTATTGAAAATTATTTTGAAAAAAAGAAGTTCAGCTCAGCAAAGGGTTTCTAGACAGTGTTGACTTGATAGAAGCTGGTAATCTTATGGCTTACCATGTTGGTGCTGAGATAAAAAGGCTTACTATTTCATCTTTGCATTATGAACATAAAACCATTGGGGATACTTCTTAAACTGTGGCAGAGCAGATTATCCAGGATTAGTGCATAGAAGGAGATATATCTTGTTTTAAAATCATCAGAAACAGTATACCTTAGAACAGACAATAGTAAAGCTGCATTCACATGAAAAATCTAAATTCTGGAAACCTAAAAATCCATTGGCGGTATATAGTGATCACGGTCTGTGCCCTGAATTCCCCACGGCATAATTAACTAGCAGCGCGAGCAAGTCGTTTCCAAAGCTGTAATTAATTCTCGGCTGTGCTCAGAGGAGATTCTGACGCCAGATATAGTTGACTGTATTCTTGGTAACAGAGGCCAGTTCCGTGTATGGAATTATACATCATCTTCTGCAAGTGAAAGTGCTGGGAGTGTATGGAATTTTGTCGACTCCAGGAGAGAAAATGGTCCGGGCTGTACCAACACATTTTAAAGGCTGGTGGGACGCTACAAATAACCTGTCACTTATAAGTACTGAATGTATTCATACTCTTTTATCTGATGGGAAGAAACAATATTGCACTGCAACCTGTAGTACCCTGTTAAACCTGGTTATTTTTATAATGCAGATCATGGTACATTGTTAAACCTTACTCTCTACCAGCGACAGATTGATTTTTCACAGATATTCACAGATATGTGTCAGTGGTTTTTCCCTATATAATCTGCCACCCTGGTAGAGGGTAGTGAAACCTTGTGTATTTATAGTAGGTTACATTCTATATTTCCAGTGACAGCAGCAGTACATGGGAAGACAATCTATGGAATGGACTGTTAGCTGTAGTGTTCTTCTTCCTCATTGTCAGCTCTCTAGTGTTCCCAAATGGTGAGTAATTGTGGTAGAGGAGAAAACATTGTCAGCTCTCTAGTGTTCCCAAATGGTGAGTAATTGTGGTAGAGGAGAAAACAATGTGATTGCCATAGGTAAGAAAACTTAGTGATTGTGGTAAGTGATAAATCATTTGTAATTGTGTTAGGTGAGAAAACCTAATTGTGTTTGGGTTGATATTTTATTGTGCTTGATATATGTTTTACCCATGTGATGCTATCAGGATACAATCCATGTTGTGTTAGGGGACAATGGTTTGTGTCTGTGATATTATTAATAACAATAATAATAATAATACATTTGTCATTTATCTTGTGACCTCTGATTGTGAACATTTACAACTGAGATTGATATTAACTGTGTCTGATTGTGTTAGCTGAGACCTTGACTGATTGTGTTAGCTGAGGCTTTGACTGATTGTGTGAACTGAGGTCTTGGCTGATTGTGTTAGCTGAGACCTTGGCTGATTGTGTTAGCTGAGACACTAGATTGTGATCAGTGTCAGGTGGTGTAGTTGTGATGTCAGTTTAGATATTTTCATGTCTGTGCTATCACCTTCCAGGTCCATTTACTAGGCCACATCCCGCAATATGGAGGATGGTCTTTGGTGAGTTGAACCATCATGAAATGATGCATAGTCTTAGTTAAATATATATTAAATTTATTAAGTTGTGATTATTTTTTTAAATAAACTTTAAAATATGTGTGCTTTTATTAGATAAAGAGTTGGATTAACAACACATAGAAGATAACTTTCAATATTTTAGGTGAAATATTTTTTGTCATTTCAACACTTATTCTGGTGAATCAAATCTCCTCTCCTAAATGACATGCTGTTGTTATCTCATTTCAAGGGTTAAGTGTCCTCTACTTCATGCTGCTAGTGTTTTTGGTGTTTCAAAGTCTCAGTGATGCCAAAGAAATGCTGTTCTTTCTCTACCCAAAACTCCGAGGATTTCGTATGGAGGAGCAGGTAGGCAAGATGCTGTTCTGTGGTATATATCTGGGGTAGTGCTGGGGTAGAGCTAACAATGGCCAGTTGAGGCAAATGCTAAAACTGACTTAAATTGGCTCAACAAAAATGGCTTGATTTGACTTGTTTTAGTCAAATTATAACCATTTGGATAACAAATTGACAAAAAAGTGGTGATTTGGCTAAGCCCAAAAAATTGCTAGTGCTGCCCCAGCATCTGTTATACTCCCTCAGTAATTATTGTACCACCAGCGTTAGCGCTGGCGGTACACATGGTTTCGGTCTCGTCCGGATCGTTCCGCTGGCTCCGCCGGACGGCTACCGTTACTGCTTCTCCTCCTAGATGGTAAGGGCCCCCGTACCCATCTCTTGGATTTAGGTCACCTATAATCNTATATATGTGTGTGTGTGTGTGTGTGTGTGTGTGTGTGTGTGTGTGTCCCCCTCCCCGATGAAACCGTCAATGTAGGCAAGTATTCTAAATCAGCAAATTGGACTATACCCCCTGTACGTCTATAAGCATTGAATCAGCTAGAGGGCAATTAACTACTGAAGGCCATGCGTACACGAAAGTTTATTACTCTAACAGTTTAGTAGGAATGACAGACGTTTAAGCCGCTTAAGTTGATAGCAATTTAGTGAGAATCCATGTGGAGATCCAAAGTAAGTAGGGTAGTCTCTTGGAATGGTCTAATTGTTTCATCTAAATAGCTATTGAAAGCACAACAATTGACAAAGGGTCGAGGCATGCAGCATCTATTTCACTGACTTGAAAATTTATCGACTCTTTCCAACGACATGGTAGAACAATTGGAACATGATTTTGACGTTTGGTCTAAATGTTGGAGCCCAGAAAAAAATGTCATTGAAAATAATTTTTGGTCGAATTGATTGCACTGGTCGAACTGTTTGACACATTATCGTGCAGCTCAAATTAGAAAAGCAGCTCCATTGGGTTATCATTTTTTTCTTGAATTTATGCATTTTAATTTTTTTTTTTTTGGGGGGGGGTTCATTTTTTCCATTGTGGCATTTTTAAAGTGTGAACTTGAACTCTCAAGGTCATGAAGCCTTACGCTTTTACTTTTGTCAGTATTACCTGTTGTGCATAATTAAAATTTGATGTTGACATTGCAGTTAAGCAAAATATTGTATTGCATCAGAATTGAGATAATATTATTTTGTGCATTATGATTTTCTGTTTTTTGCTTGTACATTTGACAGCTTTGCTGCCTTAGTTTTAAAAATTATTTTGAAAAAAAAAGGAGTTCGGCTCAGCAAAGGGTTTCTAGACAGTGTTGACTTGATAGAAGCTGGTAATCTTATGGCTTACCATGTTGGTGCTGAGATAAAAAAGGCTTAATATTTCATCTCTGCATTATGAACATAAAATCATTGATCTCCCAGGGGATTCTTCTTAAACTGTGGTAGAGCAGATTATCCAGGATTAGTGCAGAGAAGGAGATATCTTATAAGATAAATTTTAAAATAATCAGAAACAGTATCATATGCCCTTAGAACAGACAGCTGTAAATTGGGTGAAGGCATGCAAGATATGTTTGACAATATCCATGGTGGAAGAGACTAGTCTGGAATATATGGAATTATACATCATCTTCTATAATTCAGTGTGATGAAAGTGCTGAGAGTGTTTGGACTTTAGTCCAGGAGAGAAAAGAGTCTGGGCTGTAAGAACACATTTAAAAGGCTGTTGGGAAGCTACAAATAGCCTGTCACTTATAACTACTGAATGTATTCACACTCTTTTATCTTATGGGAAGAAACAATATTGCACTTCAACCTGTAGTACCCTGTTAAACCTGGTTATTTTTATAATGCAGATCGTGGTACATTGTTAAACCTTACTCTCTACCAGCGACAGATTGATTTTTCACAGATATTCACAGATATGTCTCTAGATGAATAGACGGTCATTTTGGTCAGTTTTTCCCTATATAATCAGCCACCCTGGTAGAGGGAAGTTAAACCTTGTGCATTTATAGTAGGTCACATCCTGTATTTCCAGTGACAGCAGCAGTACATGGGAAGACAATCTATGGAATGGACTGTTAGCTGTAGTGTTCTTCTTCCTCATTGTCAGCTCTCTAGTGTTCCCAAATGGTGAGTAATTGTGGTAGAGGAGAAAACTGTCAGCTCTCTAGTGTTCCCAAATGGTGAGTTATTGTGGTAGAGGAGAAAACATTGTCAGCTCTCTAGTGTTCCCAAATGGTGAGTAATTGTGGTAGAGGAGAAAACAATGTGATTGCAATAGGTGAGAAAACTTAGTGATTGTGTTAATTGATAAAGCCTTTGTAATTGTGTTTGTTGAAAAAACATAATTGTGTTTGGGTTGTTATCTGATTGTGCTTGATGTCAGCAGGATGCAGTCCTGGTTTGAGTCTCTCATGTTAATAATAATAATAATAATAATGTTAATAATACATTTGTCATTTATCTTGTGACCTCTGATTGTGAACATTTACAACTGAGATTGATGTGAACTGTGGCTGATTGTGTTAGCTGAGACCACTGATTGTGTTAGCTGAGACCTTGGCTGATTGTGTTAACTGAGGTCTTGGCTGATTGTGTTAGCTGAGACCTTGGCTGATTGTGTTAGCTGAGACATCAGATTGTGATCAGTGTCAGGAGTGTGACAGGTGGTGTAGTTGTGATGTCAGGTGGTGTAGTTGTGATGTCAGGTGGTGTAGTTGTGATGTCAGGTGGTGTAGTTGTGATGTCAGGTGGTGTAGTTGTGATGTCAGGTGGTGTAGTTGTGATGTCAGGTGGTGTAGTTGTGATGTCAGGTGGTGTAGTCGTGATGTCAGTTGAGATATTTTCATGTCTGTGCTATCACCTTCCAGGTCCCTTTACTAGGCCACATCCTGCAATATGGAGGATGGTCTTTGGTGAGTTGAACCATCACGAAATGATGCATAGTCCTAGTTAAATATGTATTAATTTTATAAACTTGTGATTTTCTTTTTAAAGAACTTAAAAAATGTGTACTTTTATTAGATAAAGAGTTGGATTAACAACATATGACAGATAACTTTCAATATTTTAGATGAAGTGTTTTTGTCCTTTCAACACTTATATTCTGGCGAACCGCATCGCCTCTCCTAAATGCCATGTTGTTATCTCATTTCAAGGGTTAAGTGTCCTCTACTTCATGCTGCTAGTGTTTTTGGTGTTTCAAAGTCTGAGTGATGCCAAAGAAATGCTGTTCTTTCTCTACCCAAAACTGCGAGGATTTCGTATGGAGGAGCAGGTAGGAAAGATGCTGTTCTGTAGTACATATCTGGGGTAGTGCTGGGGTAGTGCTAACAATGGCCAGTTGAGGCAAATGCTAAAACTGACTTAAATTGGCTCTACAAAAATGGCTTGATTTGACTTGTTTAAGTCAAATTATAACCATTTGGATATCAAATTGACAAAAAAGTGGTGATTTGGCTAAGCCAAAAAGATTGCTATTGCTGCCTCAGCATCTGTTATACTCCCTCAGTAACTATTACATTGCTTCTTGTGAAAATGCAATACTTTGAAAGAAATATTTATAAACTGTATATATGTATTATTTGTATCAAAATGTTGTAAGATATAAGTGCAAACTTCTTATATTACAGTTATAATCCCACATCCATTCACCATCAATATTCCTTATTCCAGGAATATGCTGTCAACTGTTCACAAGTCTCCTGTATGTACATAGTTATCATCTACATCACTATTCTGTATTCCAGGAATACGCTGTCAACTGTTCACAGGTCTATATGTACATAGTTATCATCTACCTCACTATTCTCTATTCCAGGAATACGCTGTCAACTGTTCACAAGTCTCCTATATGTACATAGTTATCATCTACATCACTATTCTTTATTCCAGGAATACGCTGTCAACTGTTCACAGGTCTATATGTACATAGTTATCATATACATCACTATTCTCTATTCCAGGAATACGCTGTCAACTGTTCACAAGTCTCCTTTGAGCGTCTCTGGGGGCACATGGATATTTTTGCCTTTGGTCATTTCTGGGGCTGGTGTCTGAAGGCGCTGCTCATCCGCCATTATGGCATCTGTTGGACTATCAGTGTGACGTGGGAAGCCACAGAGGTAGGCTGTACTTGACGGGGAGGGGACGGGGAGCCAATCATCAAATTTTCTGGGAATTTTTAGAGAGCATTTGCATATTTATTAATATCGTGTTTTTGTTATCATTCATAAAAGAGTTTGTAAACCATTTTGTGGAGGGAAATGCATAAAATAACAAAGATATTCAATTTTTGTGGAGAATCTTTGAAATTATTCTCAGTTGCCTAATATGTTGTTGCCTAACTCCCCTCCAGATGGCCTTCATGCACTTGTTGCCTAACTTTGAGGAGTGTTGGTGGGACGCCTGGGTCCTGGATGTCCTGCTGTGTAACGGCCTCGGCATCTGGGTCGGCATGCAGTTCTGTAAGGTGCTGGAGATGAGAGAGTTCAGATGGGAGAGTATCAAGTAAGTGTAAAGTTAATTTGTTTGAACTTGGAAAATTTCAGACCCCCGAGGGTTAGGTCTTTTGTCAGATAAAGAAGTTACCTCTGTAAAAATATTTTGCCATTGCTATTTGTAAGCATTTTGGTTGTTTGCTGAATATTTGATTGTTCATTTGAGACAACAGCTTTAACATTGATCATAAATACATGTTATAGCTATAGAGTTTTTCTTCGTTCCCTCTAGGGACATCCACTCCACCACAGGAAAGCTAAGAAGAGCGGCTCTCCAGTTCACCCCAGCCAGCTGGACACATGTCCGATGGCTTGACCCCAACTCCTCCTACATGAGGGTCATTGGGGTCAGCATACTGGTCATCTTCTGGCAGGTCAGTGCCCTCCCTTCTCTCTCTCTCTCTCTCTCTCTCATCTTGCAGGTCAGTACATATTGGATACCACTAGAAATATGCTTTATTCATTGTAGTGCATACAACTATATGGGGAGTTGAAAATGTACAAATGATAGGTAATTACATATAAGTATTCTATTAAGCAATGATATAATATGAGTAATCATATAAAATAATGTAGATATTTGGCTGAGGCCAAGTGACTCAGCCGCCAGTAGATGTCACACTGTCTTCTGGATCTCTGGAATTAAGCTGCATTATGTACCCAGAACTTCTGAAT
This sequence comes from Lingula anatina, assembly GCF_001039355.2. Next base: position 40,270 of record NW_019776137.1, on the reverse strand, counting down.
AGTTTAGCATCACTAGTAGAGCTGTCGAGTCAGGCAGCTGTCTTCTCACAGGACATACGTAGATTGCTTTCTCTGTACATCACTGGATTTTAGCTTCATTAACTTGGTAATTTCATCTGTCGTCTTGCTTTGTTTTCAATTTCATATTGATATAATATTGTTACTTTGTATTTTTCCAGCTTTCAGAGCTGAACACATTTTTCCTAAAGCACATCCTTCACATGGCGACAGGACATCCTCTCTGCATCGGCCGCCTCATCTTCATAGCTGTTATATCAGCTCCTACTATAAGGTAACTACTCAAAACGATGCACGCAAGCATGCATGCACATGTTATATCAGCCCCGACCATTAGGTAACTGCTTGAAACAATGCACACGTACGCACGCACGACGTTATATCAGCCCCAACTATTGGGTAACTACTCAAAACAATACACACATGCATACAGTGATTAAGACAATTTCTTGTAAATGAGTTTCTTATTGTTGCTGTTAAGATATAAGTAGCTAGCTTATAATTTACGGATGACTATAATACCGTGTGTAACAGTATATCTTTTTCTCTTACAGGCAGTATTATTCCTATATCACTGACACTCAATGTAGACGTGTAGGAACACAGTGTTGGTTGTACTGGTAAGATATTATTCCTATATCACAGACACTCAATGTAGACGTGTAGGAACACAGTGTTGGTTGTACTGGTAAGATATTATTCCTATATCACAGACACTCAATGTAGACGTGTAGGAACACAGTGTTGGTTGTACTGGTAAGATATTATTCCTATATCACTGACACTCAATGTAGACGTGTAGGAACACAGTGTTGGTTGTACTGGTAAGATATTATTCCTATATCACTGACACTCAATGTAGACGTGTAGGAACACAGTGTTGGTTATACTGGTAATACCAGGAACTTATGCTGGCAGAAAGCTCAATGCCTGTTATAGAAGCTTTCATGATTTAACAGTTATAATAATTGACAGGTTGAATGAACTTTTATTTTGAAAAAAAAGGCATTTTTCTTTTTGTTTGATGAGGATATTTGAAATAGCTCTTTTTGCTGTTCCAGAATTGAATAAAATGGTGTTATGATTGGGAACAAGGGTCCTTCATAATTGTAATTGTTGTCTGTCTAATTGCAGTGCTATAACTCTCACTGAGGCCATCATTTGTTTGAAGTGGGGGAAGGACTTATTTAAGCAAACTGAACTCATGTATGTCTTCTATTGGCTGGTCATTTTGGTAAGTAATGCTTTGAAAAACCCTTTATTAATATATCTGTGGTACATTGACTTGTCGTTTTGGAAAAAAGTATTGGAACTGCCTGTATATGAGCACAAATTGAATGGAATGAGAGGGCTATCATGTGAAATACACTGAACTGAAGATGATGTGAAGTTATAACAATGGGTTTTGTGACAGGCAGAGTTTGAACTGAAGATGATGTGAAGTTATAACAGTGAGTTGCTCCGTGTTTCAGATGGTCTCCAGTGTGATTTGCGTCTACATTTGTGCGGTCATTTCTAAAAGAACTCCGGTACGTATTTCTCTCTCTCTCTCTCTTTCTCTCTCTCTCTCTCTCTCTCTCTCTCTTAAACAAGGGAATGAACAAACATTAATGTAGCTCTCTTTAAAGTCCAACATAAGAAGCTGAATGCTGTGACAGTGTTACAACAGTGTTATACCTGCTACCGTAGGTGAAGTAGTTGTATTTGCTGCAGTAAGTCCGTCTATCTTCAGACACGTCCAGCGGTAGACGTCAACAGCCGTGAGAGGTCAGTCAGCGAATGTAGCACAGACATGGATGACCTCTATCAGCAGAATGGCATCATCACCAGGGGGCAGCACAAGGTGAAGATAGCCAATGGGAGCCCAGTATCTGCTCAAGATGGAGGCAAACAAAAGCAGCAGAAGGCGAGAAAGAGACAGGGCAAGAAGAATGTGCAAGGGACATAACATAATGGCAGCTTAGATGATGTGTTGCATTAAGGGATGTATATCTGTCCCAAATGATCTAAAACTGAACAGTCTTCTTCAGATCTTGCCAGAACCAGCGCTGGTCCACATGCCAAAATGGGACAGTGATGTGCAGTATTAGTTTACATTGAATTTTTTAGCTTGAGACTTAGGTTTAGGTCATGTGATCTGAACATGTGACTAAGTCATGTGACATGTTGATAACACAGTCAGACCAGCTCATTTTTAAGCTGCATGTTTTAATTAAATGTATTATGAAAACCCCATTAGGCCTCCAGATAGTTAAGAAAAGTCATGTGACAGATAGGTTCTGAATGAAGAGGTCACATGTTGATATATACGTGTTTCATTTTCTACATGAACAATTAAGAACTAGGTACAAGTGTTAAGATATGAGGTAGTGGGAAGGCCTTTATTATGATCATACTTCAGTATATCTGTACTGAATAACTTTGTTACAGTTAGTTGTTGATTTCAAACAGTTACTATACAGCTGAGGAGATGAATGTGAAGTTTTTCATTTCACTTATTTGTTGATTTTGCTCATTAATTTAAAGGCAGGGAACTTCTATGGTAAGAAATAAATTTAACTGTGTACACACCAACATAATTTCATTGTAACCAGTGTAGTTAGAAGACAGCTCAATCCTGTGTTGTTGATTGTGCTTAGTGCTGAACTTTGACATCTTTCACTTGACCACATCTAAATTGACTTTTTTTGTCAAAGTTTCCGTAGTGTTCCATATCATATCTGTCAAGTCAGTGTAGTGTAGTCTGTGACTTGATTCATATAACTGTCCTGTTCATCAATTATACCCTGAACAACGAGCGTTCTATTTAACTCCCCAATGAGGGGCGTGACCATGATATTAAAGAATGAGAATTACTTAGTCTTCAGTGTGATACTGATGTGACAATCTGATCTCAGAAATGTCTCACTGCCTGTCCTAGTGGAAGGTGACACAGGCAGTCACCAGGTAATGGTCATCACAAAGACAGTTGCTACTCTAAGGCTCCATTCAGAATAGGGGACTAACTAGTCTGAGGGTCAAATATGGCAAAGCTTACCGTCTTGTCTTCTAACAGACACTAAATAGATATCCCGTGGGGAAGTATTCAAGTGGGTCGACCATATTTGGTCCCTGTACTAGTTAGCTCAATGTTCTAAATACAGCCTAGAATTCACTTGCTGTAACAGTTACATGTCCATGCACTGATATGTGGCCAATTTGTTAGTCAAACTTGTACATAACTTGTTGTATAGGGGCCACAGTTGGTCCTTTTTGTGTCTTTTTTTCTGAATGGAGGAAGCACGTTTGTAAAATTGCAACAATGGACGATCACAATTATATCAAAGTATAACCTTTAAAATCAATAGCAAAGTTAGGTATTAATCAAGACATTTGTAAACTTTGTAAATCTCAGTTTATATTGCCAATAATATGCATAGTTACAGCTGTGTAAGTGTGGGGCATTGTATTAATTTTGGACGTAGCATTCACATTCTAGCTTTATTTTCATCTCTTGCATCTAAGATGACCACATTGTGTTAGATGTGACCACATTGTGTTAGGTGTGAACACACTGTGTTAACTGTGACCACATTGTGTTTGGTGTGACCACATTGTGTTGGATGCGACCACATTGTGTTGGGTGTTACCACATTGTGTTGGATGTGACCACATTGTGTTGGGTGTTACCACATTGTGTTGGATGTGACCACATTGTGTTGGGTGTGAATACATTGTGTTAACTGTGACCACATTGTGTTGGGTGTGAACACATTGTGTTAGGTGTCCTGCACAGATTGTGAGAATTCTAACCAGCTTTTATTCAGGTTCATTTATTTAAAATCTCATTGTATTACAGTAAGGCATGTTTAACACCATGACGCTCAGAACACAAGGCATGCTCCATTTTCTAAAGTTTATATCGAATATACTGACATTTGGGAAGGCTCACGAGATAGACATACTGGTATAGTCCAGCAGCTGATATATGTTTTCGTCTACACACACATGCACGCACGCACCTGCGTAAGATAACATTGGCTTGCCATGACATCCCAGTGTTATTAGAACTAGAAGTAATGTCTGTATTTAGTTATTGTTGACAACTGTCTGCTTTAATTTGTTATCTTACTCGAAGTAAGAGAGGTTTGCCAGTATTATTCTTTTTCTTTGACAGTTTATCATACTTGTTGTGTGAGATGTGATTTTTTAAGAAATAAATCTTCAAAATTCAAGATGCTGGTGCGTTTCTTTTCCTTGCATTGAGTAGAATACAGAGAAGCTGCCGATTGTACGAGTCTGTTGGATTTGAGGAGGTGTGTAAGTATTAATCTGTTTGCATTAAGTAGGGGACCCCATGGAGTTAGTTTGGCACAGCTAGGTTAACATAACATGTTGGAATTGAGGAGGTGTGTAAGTATTAATCTGATTGCATTAAGTAGGGGACCCCATGGAGTTAGTTTGGCACAGCTAGGTTAACATAACATGTTGGAATTGAGGAGGTGTGTAAGTATTAATCTGATTGCATTAAGTAGGGGACCCCATTGAGTTAGTTTGGCACAGCTAGGTTAACATAACTTGTTCTGATTAGTCCCTAACACAATACCAGTTTGAGCTTGTCTGACTAAATCTTTTAAGACAAAAGGGTTGCACTTCAGGGTTTTTTAATTATATTTTGATAAACAGAATATTGGGGGTTAAATCAATCACCAGTAACATCACGGAGAAATGGAGGACTTTATTATTACCAATATGTAATAATTATTACGTATCACATACATAATCCATATAGAAACAAAAATTGGATTTAAAAATCATTTTAGATAGTAAAGAAAACAATGACTCATTTTTTTTATCAAATGCAGCTAATGAACAGTTACTAATGGAGAGGACTGACAATAAATAGCTGGCTAAATAACTGACTATCCTTGAAACTTCCAACTACAACCTATACCTTTGACAGAGAGAACAGGCTATCAATAGCTGGCTAAATAACTATGTATCCTTGAAACTTCCAACTACAACCTATACATATGACAGAGAGGACAGACTATAAATAGCTGGCTAAATAACTGACTTTTCTTAGGAGTTCCACCTACAACTACCTCTGGACACACTTGTCAACAATATCATTGAAAATCATAAATAATATGCAGTTATAATTATTAAACTATATAATTCAATATATAATCAGAAATGTGTATAAAAAACTTAACAATTGGTAAATTTTATTTCATCCACTTTAAAACAATTCATACATATTTAATTGACATAATTTAATACATATATATATATATATAAATCAAATATATACCACAAGCTACTATTTCTGCAACATTGAAATTTTCTCTAAAGTTCTTCCAGTGAATAACTGCTTGAAACAAAGAACACATAAGATATTTATGACTTGTATCAAAAAATTTAAAAGTTATCTACAGTACATCTTGGGGCATTAACTTGACTCAGTGTAAAATATAATTGTAAGCAAGCATGAGAATAATGTTAATATCAACTGTCGTGCATGACAAGGACCATATTAAACACATACAAAAATCTTTACTACTAAAGCTACAAAATAACACGGTCTATCAAAAGATGATATATGTTCACTATATAGAGTACTGATAGTATATGTGGAGATACTGCACCGGTTAGTTTATGTCAGTTGGCGTAGTTTTAACCTTATAATACTCCATATAATACATATATTACAATTACTTCATATGACAATAATGCCAATATAAATAATGATTCTATTCACAAAAAGCTGGTTCATTAAACATGATCAATTTTGTTTTTTCAAAAAATTCAAGTCTCCAAGTTGGACAATGAGTCAAAGACTCCAGCACAATTCAGTTCGAAGTTTTCCCTGTGTCACCTCTGAGAAATTATCAACCAGGTGGTTTATATTATCAACCAGGTGGTTTATATTATCAACCAGGTGGTTTATATTATCAACCAGGTGGTTTATATTATCAACCAGGTGGTTTATATACTTCACAGCAATAACAAAGCACTGGAGACACATGGGGCCAGAGTTCAGCAGGTGGCCCCAAGGAAGAGGTGATGGGTGGAGCTGGCTGTGGGGGGTGGGTGGAGCTGGCTGTGGGAGGTGGTTGAAGCTGGCTGTGGGGGGTGGGTGGAGCTGGCTGTGGGGGGTGGTTGGAGCTGGCTGTGGGGGGTGGGTGGAGCTGGCTGTGGGGGGTGAGTGGAGCTGGCTGTAGGATAAGGGGGGGGCTGGCTGGGTGGGGCTAACTGTGGGTGGGGGTGGGGTGGGGTGGGTGGAGCTGCTGGGTTGGGTGAAGCTTCTTATAGAACATTTGCACACCATTTCATAAAACACTTCATCTAAAGTCTATTGTCAGCATTGTGTCGGTTGTGAAATAGTGGCAAGCCAAATTAACTCCTTGGGTCTGACTGTCTGTACCTGACTGTCTATATATGACTGTCTATATATGACTGTCTGTACATGACTGTCTATATATGACTGTCTGTACATGACTGTCTATATATGACTGTCTATACATGACTGTCTGTACATGACTGTCTGTACATGACTGTCTATATATGACTATCTGTACATGACTGTCTGTACATGACTGTCTGTAGATGACTGTCTATACCTGACTATCTGTACATGACTGTCTATACATGACTGTCTATACATGACTGTCTATATATGACTATCTGTACATGACTGTCTGTACATGACTGTCTATACCTGACTGTATTGCAGATAATGAATGTGTAAGCGTCTCCTCTTAAGATTCTCATTTCTACAGCATCCTCTATGGTCTATGTGATATATGACAAAACATTCCCCGCTATACCGCGGTGTCTTTTATCTCTGGGTAACTAAGCACCACACTGCCCCCTGGTGGTCGCCGTGTGGGGCGGATCTTCTTGGCCTGAGACTCAGGGACAAATCGCACACTCTGGAATAGTAACAGTTACCAAGGTTATCTGACAGCAATGAAAACATGCTCTCTTTTGTATTAGAAACTGTTGATGATATCACTGTTATCTTTTGGCTCAAATAAACAGAACAAGTATACTTGACTAAAACAAATAACTATTAGTCTGAATAGAATCTGATGTCTGAAGCTGTCAAAGTTCAAAGGCTTAAAATAGATTATTCCTCAATTTACCAGTGTGTACTATATACAAAGATCATTTACAGCATTCATAGAAGTATTTTACTCTTACAAGACTCTAATGTTTTATTGACAGTAATTAAGCCACTCGAAATTTTGTGATAAATGAAAATTGATCCTCATGCTATAATTAACATTTGCTCCAAGCTATGCGTAGCATACAATATCATTGCAAACTGCCACAAAGCTGCCACTTTCAACCTAATTCAGGGAACATTATCAGTCTCAGTACACTTTTCAGTATATTGTACAGCCAGAAAAGCAGGAAAAAATGAAGTCTGTGAAGAAGAGTAAAAATAAATTGGTGTGGGAGTGAAGTAAACTATGGATTGAAAATGACAGCTGAAGATGTCGTCTATGTTTGGTGAAATTTGACATGCAATTATATCTTCATCTGATTCCATGTCATGGCAAATAGGTTCACGTAAGCTTTATAAACCTCAGGAAAGATTCTAAAGGCCAGCTTTGATAACAAGGTGTTTAAGCAAACTGATTTTCTTTTAATCTCGAAGCAGCTAAAAAAATATTCAATTCATAATGTTGCATTCCAAACATTATTATATCATTCTGTGGCTATGTTTTTTTTCACTTTTACTTCTTAGAGAAAAATTAAATCATAGTTCATTTTAACAATATCATGCACATGCAAACTATTTTCTAACCGTTTTTTCTCCTTCAACAGCCTGAAGATAAACAATAGTTTAACTGAACAAAGGTCAAAGTCAGAGAAAATAATTCAAAAACTGAACACTAGAAAATGTGCACCAAAAAAAACTAAAAACTATTAAAACGTAGATAGCATAAAACAGTGAGAAAAGAAAGATTATAAACACATTTTTAGACACTAGATTAAAAGTGGAGTCTGTTATATTTTAACCCTCTTCCAGTGCATACTGTCTTATCCAGTTAGCCTGCTGTCCACAGCTGTGGTGTGTAGGGGGAGGAGAGTTAAACCTTACCTCAGGTCTGAACCACTCTGCCTCTGCCGCAGCCTCCACCTCACGCTTCTTGTCCTGGAAAATGGAGATCACATGGCTCTAAAACTCTCCATTGCTATAAATGTGCATAGTATATACATACAGTAAACCAAGTTATCAACAGAGCCACTGACAACTGACTGTAGCATATTCATGACGTGATGAAGAAGTTGCTTTCTTAGTCTCTTAGTGCATTTGTGTATGTGCCTGTGTGTGTAAGAGAGAGACTGTGAGCATGTGCATGTGTGAAAGAGAGTTTATGTGAAAGTGCGCGTGTGTGTGTGTGTGAGGAGAGAGAGACAGAGAGAGGTTTGGTTGTACTCACAATCCTCCAGACCACACAGCTGGCAGGGATCCAGATGAACAGGGACAGGAAGAGAATTGTGCCCACTATGTTGGCTCTCATGAACTCCACTGAATAATAACAGTAAACAAATGATAAAACAGTAAACAAATTGTGAAAAAGTAAAGAAATTGTGAAACAGTAAACAAATGATGAAACAGTAAACAAACTATGAAACAGTAAGAAAGCTTTACATTTACCAATTATTGTCAAGAAACCTTCACATTATAACTATAACTAAAGAACTTAGGGGACAATCAACAGATTAAGGAGCAAGAAGTTAGCTTTACATTTACTAATTACTGGTGTCAAATCGGGCAAAAAAATAAACACTATTTTATTGATTTTAAAGCAATAATAACTCTTCCTTTGAGATTCAAAATTCCGCAAGAAATACATTGTAAACAACGCCTGGAAATATATTCTATTGCATTTTCCCACTAAAACGACTGTTATTGTAGTAAAACTAAAATCTGTGCTTGTCACTTGGGCTTTCCATGCCTTTCTTCGCGGTCGACAAGTGCATCCGTTGCCAATGACGTTTAGGTGTCACGCGGATTCTCGCGTCCATTCGAGACCAAAATATCATGGCGGGAAACCCTCAGACGTAAGTTGGGAGTTTTTGTACAGTGCGTCGGATAACGAAAAGCCCAGAATTGCACACATTGTAGATATAAATGTATTTTGAGCAAAAAGACAAACATATCTTATGAATCTTATAATATTGTTATATAGTGTTGTTGTTGTCTGCTTTTCCCGCGGTTTTAAGCAGATCACCAGAAACTATCGCTCGATACGAGAGGGCTCCGTCAGTTAAAATCCCTTAAGAGATTTTAACAAAAAAACTACGTTTAGGAAAAAACCCTGGATTAACTTTGAATGCAGGAATGGGGTCGTTGACCATTGGTAAGTACGGGAAAATTCCCGTTTTTTCCAGAAAAATCGTATTTTTGGCCAAAACGAAGAGTTATTATGACTTTCAACTAATTTGAGTCCTTTAATGCTTTAACTACCCAACTTTGTGTAAGAGACTTAATAACATAATGTAAATATAAAAAACTCACCAAAGGCATCAGCAGAGAACTCTTCAATGATCCTCCAGAATCTCTGTGTCAGGGACTCTCTCTGCAGCTTACAGCTTCCCTACAAACAGAAATATTCTTGTTTCTTAAGTCGTCAGCTGAGAGTAGAAATGAGACTCCGGGTTAAAAAAACATTTTTCATGAAGTCCAGGAAAAGATACATATTTCAGAGCTTTATGGATATTCCTTGGTTCATTTGCCAACTCTAGAACTGGGTCAGAGGTCAGAGGTCAAATTGCTGACCCAGAGGTCATAGGTCAAATTGCTGGCACAGAGGTCATAGGTCAAATTGCTGGCACAGAGATCAAATTGCTGACCTAGAGGTCAGGAGTCAAATGGCTGGCCCAGAGGTCATAGGTCAAATTGCTGGCATAGAGGTCATAGGTCAAATTGCTGGCCCAGAGGTCAAAGGAACAAATTGCTGACCTAGAGGTCAGGGGGTCAAATGGCTGGCCCAGAGGTCAAATTGCTGGCCCAGAGATCAAAAGAACAAATGGCTGACCTAGAGGTCAGGGGGTCAAATGGCTGGCCCAGAGGTCAAATTGCTGACCTAGAGGTCAGAGGTCACATGACTGGCCCTGAGGTCAAATTGCTTGCCCACAGGTAAGAAGTCAGAGGTCAAATCTACCATTTTATGCTGATAATATATATGCAATTGTAGGAAAATATCTGTAGTAAAAGGGCTACAGGGGAAGAGTAAAACTCACTTTACATGCACCCTTACCCCAACACAATATCCCTGCAAACAGGGTTTTCCGTCAGGAAGATCCAGCATCAGTTTGGTGGTTTGGTTTACAAATGGCACACACTCTGCACTGGAGTTGGCCTGGCAGCACCACAGGCAGGAATCCTCCACTATAAATAGAAACATATGTAGGTCACAGTGACCTGAATATTTTATAAATAGAAACATATAGGTCACAGTGACCTGGATATTTTATAAAAAGAAACATGTAGGTCAGTGACCTAGATATTTATAACAACATATATTGGCTTACCTTTATCACATTCATGTTATAACAACATATATCAGCTTACCTTTATCACAAACACAGGGTATCTGAGAAGGAGTAAGTGTCTCACAAAATGGCTGACATCTTCCATTTTTGCACTTTCCTCTAGAATAAGGAGTACAACACTTAAATTTTACATAAATTATAGGAATTAATTATATGTACATTTAAATAAGCATCCACAAATAGGTTCAATGTTATCTGGAGTTCTCTTCTTGTGTAAATCACTACAGGATTTCATCAGACAAAATCTAGCAAGTACAATTTCTTCAAATCTTCCTCACTATCAGGTGACTAGTTAACCAATGGCATATTGATAGTTGTTGATTCAAACATCGCTCCATATCCCTTTCATTCATGCATGTCAATGTATGTGTATCGTGTATGAGCACATGCATGTGTATACTCAGTGCATGTGTGTATATATATATTCAGTAAGTGTACAGAACAAGTACCTGTCAAAGCAAGGATCCCCATTGTCTTTCTTAGGAGGTGGTGGGCAGTCCTTATCTAGACCAGTGAAAGCAGTTAAGACAGCAAACAACCTCATTGTTCTTACTATAATATAATAACTTCAATAATAATGTTGGAGGTGGTGGACGGTCAGTACTGAGAAAACTGGCTATCAGTTTAAAGGTAGGCAAACAACTATGATCTTAGAAAAAATACATACTAATCATTTAACTCATTCTGAACAGTTAATCACATGTTTTACTGGTTTTGTGTTCTAGAGTATAACAGAGAAATAAAATTTCAGAAAGGTGAGATTTGCATTATCTGCAGAAATGTCCATTTCTAACTACATGTATAGCTAGGCTGGGGTAGCGCTAACACTCGCCAATTTAGCCAAATGCTAAAACTGGCCTTAATTGGTTATACAAAACGGGCTTGATTTGACTTGTTTTAGTCAAATTATAACCATTCTGATAACAAATTGACCAATAAATGGTGATTTGGCTAAGCAAAAAAAAAAATTGCTAGCGCTACCCCAGCTAGGCATGTGTAAACTTTCACCACATAATCAACATGTTTGAAACATAAGGACAAGATTAATGGGTATTACAAGGATATTTGCAGTAGGCATTTTTCTCGCAGGCGAGATTGACGTCTGGGCGAGCCTCACACAACTGCGTTGGTCCTGCAATCACACACTGATGTGTACAGCATGCGTGGTTGATGTGACTGGAAAACAAAGCACGGATTACACATAACATAGCTTAAGCACTAATTTTCCTGTGAAAAAAATTTATCAAAAAAAAAAATGAATTTATAGTTTTTCAAATATATATTTGTAAAAGAAAACTTTTTTAGACTGTTCATGTTGTACATCTCAACTGGTCAACTTTGCCTCCTGTACCTGCACTGTGCCCCTTGTCTCAAAGTGCATGATTCCGTACAGCAGTGATCCGTGCCTGATTTTCCCTCCAACCCAGCATCACACTCTTCATTCTCCTCACGGATGTAGTTGCCGCAGTAACTTTGGGACGGCTCTGAAACAGACATGGAAAAAGTAAGAAATTCAGGTGAAACATGGTATATTTATCTATATATGCTTTTGTTATAAAATCGTTCTAAATGGTTTCCTTCATTTAAAAATGGTCTTAAACATTGAAAAATGGTCTTTAATGTTGTATGTCTGCACGCTCCTACCAAGCTTTCAGGACAAAAATTTTTGTTAATAAGGTAAACAAGATCTATTTCTTTCATGGGTGCACTTTTTAGCTACTTCAACATTTAAAACCCAATCATCCAGAAACTCACCTACAAAACAAGAGGCAAACTTAGCTCTCAACACCTCCCCCATAGCTCTCTTACTACATATACTTACCTACAAAACAAGAGACAGACTTGGCTCTCAGTACCTACCCCATAGCTCTCTTACTACATATACTTACCTACAAAACAAGAGACAGACTTAGCTCTCAGCACCTCCCCCATAGCTCTCTTACTACATATACTTACCTACAAAACAACAGACAGACTTGGCTCTCAGCACCTTCCCCATAGCTCTCTTACTACATATACTTACCTACAAAACAATAGACAGACTTGGCCCTCAGTACCTCCCCCATAGCTGTCTTACTACATATACTTACCTACAAAACAGGAGGCAGACTTGCCTCTCAACACCTCCCCAATAGCTCTCTTACTGCATATACCTACCTACAAAACAAGAAGCAGACTTGGCTCTCAGCACCTCCCCCATAGCTCTCTTACTGCAAGGGGAGAAGATCTGCAATAAGGGGAATACACATATATCAAGACTTCTCAAAAAGGAAATATCAATTATCAATAAGAAACTTATGCCTTGCCAAAATTTACTCCAGTACTTAACAAAAAATAACACATTTTTGTGTACATGGATCAAGTTCAATAATAGTGTTCAATAGTATGTGTACATGATATGTATTAAGTGTTATATTACCTTGTTGTTTTTCTCATATCCTGACACAGAGTACGTGTACATGATGTGCTTGCCGCCATTAAAGGCGTTGGGAGAACATTCCTCAGAGTCTGGGTCGTGTTCACTGCCCCAATTATGACCTTGACACAAAAAAACAAGGTCATGGTTAAGATCCAAAGAGTCAGAATAAGCAAGTTAGTATAAGCAATGTAAATACTAAACAAGTTCCATGAAAGCTGACTGCTTGAAATAAATGATGGCATATCCATTGATTCAAAACCATTTTTCAAATCAAAAATCCATCAAATTTTCATCTAATTATCAACAACAAAGTATGTATGCTTTATTTCAAAAATACTAACTTTACTAACTGAGAAAGTAACAAAAACTTCAGTTTAGGAACAGTGGACATTAGCAAAACAACGAATCTAAATCAGTTTAAAGTAAACTACCTTTAAACAGACTTACCAAATTCTGCCATTGCAATCATGTAAGAAAGAAAAACAAAAAATGTATCAGTATTAGTAAGTTAGTAAAACCAATGTCAAAACATTTAACAATAAAGATAAATAAAATCATCAACAAAAAGTGAACTTTCATGTTATAAAATAAATAAATTGACCCCTGAAGTTCTATTTAAATCTGCCATCAAATTTTTTCCAATTCACATTCATCCCTCAGTCACGCATAACATCTCATTGTCACACCTAACACATCTCACTGTCATATCTAACACATTCACACCTCACTATCACACCTAACACATTCACACCTCACTATCATATCTAACACATTCACACCTCACTATCACATCTAACACATTCACACCTCACTATCACATCTAACACATTCACACCTCACTATCA
>NW_019776137.1:9611-24518 GCF_001039355.2 Lingula anatina | reverse complement strand
CTCACTGTCACATCTAACACATTCACATCTCACTGTCACATCTAACACATTCACACCCACCATGGGCAGTCACCAGGTCAGCTTCCTGTGTAAGAATTCTCTCATTATTCCTGTTCTTTGCTGAGGACCACCCTGTGTTCAGGAACATGTCAGCACCTCCCTTGTAATATGCTGCAGGACAGACAATACACTCCGTTAATCTTTTCAACACCATGTGTATCATAGTGAAGGTCAAAGAGTTGATATAGTTAAATATTACAGAAAATTCAGAATTCAAGACATTCATTACCTTCTTTTTCAAAATACTTTACAGAATGAAAGCATCTGACTTATTATTTTTCTCAAAATACTAACATAATATATCGGATTTTTTACATACTTGTTTTATACCAAATATGTTGTTCTGGCAACATTACAAGTTATGAAATTTCTTTGTGATACAGGACTACACTGACCAGCAGCGACCCACATCCCTTGGTACTGAAGGCCACAGGGATATGGGACTACACTGGCCAGCAGTGACCCACATCCCTTGGAAATGAAGGCCACAGGGATATGGGTCACAGATTTATCATTCAATGAACAAAATCTTACTGAAATTTTGATTTTTGTCTGTTCATGTATTATCATTTCATGATTGATGCCTGAAGCAGATGACAGAAAGGATGTTTTGGTTGGTGCTGAAATGAGGCTCCTGTCCAGACAGAAGCCTCACTTTGGTATACAATAAACAAAAATTAAATCATTAAGTTGGTACATAAACAAGGCAATCATATGATAATGGTTCACATTTTTCAACTGATACTCCAAAAAGAAAGACAATGTGGGAATGTATGTGTGTATTTTCAACCAAACATATAATAAGATTTTTGTTCACTGAATGATAAAAATTATTGATACAGGAAAGGTGGCAAAGTTTTAATAAGTTTTTCAATTCAAAATGAGATCTGCTTAAATCAAAATCACAATCAATCAATGGTAGTAGCAACTTGAATTTTGCAATTCTCAAGATTTATAATGCCAGGATAAAAAATGATCATCATGGCAAAAATTAGAGACATGAGGCTGTGTAAAATGCAGACATATGCACAATGTTACCAAAAATAAGGAATTAACATCTATCATAAGTAAAGGTATTACATTAAGGATATATAACAGTAAGCTAGGACAGTTCAAGAGATGGAGGCCATATTTACTAGTATCAATGGTGAAAATTTGGAAATTTTCATTACTATGAAACAAGGTTATTTGGGGGGGGGGGGGGGTGAGTATCAAGGATATCTGTGCTGATTGTTTTCTTGACAGCGTAAGTTTTGGGAGATATGGACCCACACCCAAAGCCAGAACTCATAACGATCATCTCTTGAACTGCTGTTAATGGTCAGGAGCCATCATGAGTCAGCAGTTTTGAAATATTCATTTCTGACACCAAGCAGGCTGTGCTTTATCATATAACCAGAATAATTTTCTCACGGACTCATAAAAACACTGACTACAATTAGCCGTCATAAAAATAGATAGAACACTAAATCCTATCAGAGGTTAAGAGGTTGTGAACAAGAGGAATGGGGGGGGGGGGGCAACATTGAGGAGGGGCAACACTGAGGGGGAGAGTTAATATGGAGGGGATACAATGAAACCAACACTCACTTTGCCACACAATAATAATGAATATAATCAATAAATTCTACGCTGCAGCAAATCAGTTTTAATAACTGACATGGATGAAGACATTTTATAAACATTATTTGTTGCCAGTAAAGCAATGTCTCATTGCAGAAATTGTCCTGATTAACTGCAGAATGAACACATATTATACCAACATCTACAACATCAAGTCAAATAATAATACAGATATATCAAACAAGAGACCATTACAAAGAAATAAGCTCAAATCATCCCTTCTCACTTTTATCAAAATATGGTGGTAATAAAGAGCAAGAAATACCAAGTATGTAAACAAATAATAAAAACAGAGGAGAAATTAAAAATGAATTATATGACATAAAAAAAAGACAAACAAAAGCCTTAGTACTAAAAAATGCTAAAGGAGGCACTGTACATCAAAGAATAGCTGCAGAAATATAAAATGGCTACTACGAGGATGACTCTGGTTACCATGACAACATGTATGATTGTCATAAGAAAAAGGACAGAAATTTCTTACCAAAGTGCACTTGTCTATCCTTAAAAAAACCAACTCAATATGTTGCCAAAATGCTTAGTTTCTGTTCTGGCCAACTAGGCTGAATTTTTGTTACTTTCAGGTATCAGTAAAATTTTTCACAAACTTCGGGTACATTCAATTTGGCTTATGGAGATTCGGAACTTCTTCCGAGAAAGAATTTGAAACTGGAAGCTCCAAATAATCTCCCTTCAAAACTGGGGTTAACTTGGAAGAAACAATTTATGTGAAAAATACAATAATGTTCTATCAGTGAAAACGGGAATAAAACAAGGGAATAGTATTTTTAGTTACAACAGTGAAAGTTACAGTAAAAAGTTATTAGGGTATTTCTTCTGCAGCAGCTTGCCCTTGAACATGTAGGGGTGTCTTGGGTACACAGTACCATCTGGTATTTGTTTTTTAAATCTTTTCATACTTAAATGATTTTTACTACATTTTCGACCTGCAAAATAACGACAGTGTTCCAGAGGAACAACACATTCCACAAAGGTATAATAAATAGACATGAAATATTGTATCTTGTCAAACTGTAAGATAAAAGCATACAAAGGTCCCCAAGGAGCAGAAAAGGTAAGGCTACAACTAAATCTGTTCACTGTCTGCACCCACATAATACTAGCTTTTACAGAGAACCACAGAGATACAAATAACTACAGACAGACATCATTGGAGGGAGCGTGTCTCAGTTAAACTTCTCATATTCCTTCAATTTTTCCAAATTATACTAAAATATTTGTATTTCTATTAATATTGAGACCAATTCTAAAGTTTTTCGAACTTCATTCAATTTTACAGTAACCTTTTTTTTTTTCTTTTTTTGGTATTTTTTTCTGTACCCTTTATTTGTTAATATGTTGGTTAGAAAACTTTCAAACCTTGGGTTTGTCAGCAAGGCCAAAAGGCAATAAAACTGAGACACACAAGAATACCACCAGGTGGAGGTCAACTACAAGACAAGCCCACCAGGTGGAGGTCAACTACAAGACAATCCCAAGTCCTCAAAACAAGTTTGAGGTCTCAAGACAAGCTATATGTTAGATCATATACCAAGAAAATTAAATAATAGAAGACAGGTGGGTTAATATCTATATTTAGTATTACTGGATAAGTATGTAACAGCTGGTTTATGGGTGCAGTTATGTCTACCATTCACTGATGTTGTATTAGTACTTTACAGGCAGTCTGTGAGTGATAACTGAGCAAGTTTTCTACTGGCAACATAATGCTATTATAATGTAGATAGATGCTAGCATATTGGCTTTTTTATTATGTCAAATAACTCTATATATGATTTTTTTTAAGTTAAAGGATTATTTGCCAAAAAACTTCTACTTCTAAGCTTTCTAGAGCCAATATAAAGTATTTCAGCAAAACTTTCATATGCTAGTATGAGCCTGAAAAACAGCATACAGAAAGTTCATGCAGCACAACATTCAGTGTTAATATATATACAGTGCAACCATGTTAATATATGTAAGCTAGCAGCAAGCAAAGTGCTGAACAAAAAAATGAATATATTATTAAAGAAATCTGGTACAGTGTCTCAAAATCATGGTTGTAACCTCTAATGGAGGAAACCGGAGGAGACAGAATTGTGCCGGAACTGACGTGTAGTGGTGTAAACAAGAAGCTGAGTGGTCATTTTAGCTGGAGGTGAACAGAGTGCAGACGTGGGTTCAGAGAAAAAAGCGTTTTTTCCAACAACACGGTGAGATAACATTTTTTTGGCATTTTGGGCAGAGAATACTTGTAGAAATAATTGGTACGTGATATGAAAACGTGTTACGAAACCTGAAAGTGCAAAATTGTGCTTAATTTGCAGTCAATTTGTTTTGAAATATATGCTGCATCAACCGACAGCGCGACAAAAAGCATCAAAGGAAAAGAATTCCTACAAGGCTGTAAATTGTTGTCATGTGCAGTTTTTGCATGTTTGTAAACTGATATGCCCATATCTTATTAATTTTGTGCGTTTTACGGTATGTTCTGCGATTATATCAATGTTTTAGAATCCTTAAAGGACCTCGTGGAAACCAGGAAGTAGTTTGCAACTAACAAATAAATTGTACCGAACCACGATAGCTGTGCAATGATTTATCTCTTTTATATTGTGACAAGCTTTTAGATGGTTATGTGTCCAGGTGACGTGAAATATCATATATATATTATCACACTTATACACCTATAACACCGGGGTAGGCACTAATCAGTGAAAAATGCCATGACAAAAATAACAGTCTGACAGCCTCTTATCTGAGCTAAAAATCACAAGCAAAGGAGACTGGCTGTCAATTGCCTCAAGCTGTCAATCAATAGCCTTGAGAAACTGGTCACGTTGGATTTTATCTACCTGTCAGAAGCAATTTATAACTGAGTATTGCGTATTATTGTCAATCAGTGGCCTTGAAATAAGCTGGTCTTAATTACCTGTCAAATTTGTGATTGGCTCACCTAATATTATGACAATTTATATAATATATATGTTATAGGTGTATTAATGTAATAAATATATAAAATAAAAATAAAAATGATATTTGTGGTATTATCCTTGTTTCATTTCATAATACGTTTTTTCTTTAACAAGTCATATCCCAACACCAAGATGATGAAAATATAAGATTTTTGAAAAGCAGTAAAAGAAGGAAGTATAATAGAATAAGTTCATAGTTACAGTTCAATTAGTACTTTTCTATCTCTTAAGTTACACTGTGTTGTTTTGCTTGTTTTTAAATCCCCAAAAAGTGCTAAAGATAATTGCAGATTTTAATTGCTTACATGCAAATTAGATTTACAGTCAGCTTTTCCAGAGACCAACCTTTCCCTTACTATATCTTAAGCTGGGGTCTGCTAGAAATCATTACCTGAACATATAAAGTACCATCTGTACAAGAGAGCCATGAGGACACACACAGACTGGGTTCCCATACCTAGATCAATCTAACAGGATCGATCCATCTCCAAGGGATTTCTTGCTCAATTGCATTCAGCTTAGGTGGCTTAGATGTCTGGTACACCTACTTAAGCTGCTAAACCATAATTAATTACCCCAATAGCAGCTTTGGTAGGCATGAAAGACAAGTAAACCTCTTAAGTTGATGGCAATTCAGAGAGAATCCCCTCAGAGATCGATCGATCCACAGTTAGTACGATAGGGTCTGGGAATGGCCCCATATATATATATATATATACATATTATCACTGGCAGTTCATGCTTTCTGAGTAAAAGTTCACATATGTCTACATGCACACGAGCACAGCTAAGAGCAAACATAAACATGGCGGCTTTCAGCATCTCATTATTACAACACGAACACGAGAAAACATGCCACCTCTAGTTTCATGCTGGGAGCACGACAATGAACAAATCTGATTGGTTGTAGCCTCACCTTTGGAGCAGACGCCTCCCAGCGTGCCCCTGCGCCGCGATCCAATGTACGCCAGGCCGAGGACGCCACCTGAGAAGGACTGGAAGGTGAACAGGTGCGCCAGACAGAAATCACGGAATGTAGCGTCTCGACCAAATACCTATAAATACAATAATAGAGGCACAGGCTGTAGTGTCAGGTGTAGTGTCAGGTGTAGAATTCTACAGGTGTGCACACATATCCCTGGACATCTTTGGTCAGGTGATACCAAGCCACTGAGACCTAGAGCCTGCTGCTGTCTTGAAGTTATTCACTAATTGAAGGTGCATTTCAATGTACCTGTATTTGAAACATATAACAGAAACTGTTAACTAACAAGTGCTTGGTGCTCCTCTTTGACAACTTCTGCATCTGATAGCACCTAGTTTCATGTGTTAGCACTTCCACTTACAATCTCTGGTATGGACTATTTGTGCTAAGATCAAAGAAATAAAGGGTGCATAGAAAATTGTATTCAAAAAAAATTGCAGAGAATCAATGTTCAAATGACTAGCTGCAGTAATCTGTTTCCTGTTTTCATTCTGATTTCAGCAAGTTGATAAAGGAAAGGAGACAGACACACTCCCTCATTACCATCAGAGACATTTCCAGCACAAATCAGACAACAATGTACAGTGGGAGTTCCACACTGAAAGCAGGGGGTCCATGCACCCGTGAAAATCTGTTACAATTGAAAGGATCATCATTGAAGGTATAAAAGATGACATATGTGAGAATGGAACTAATTTGGCAAATAATTACAGAAAAAGCAGCAGACGACATTTATACAGATAACAAACCGGGACCCCTTGCTGCTGCTGAGCAGAGACCCCCAACTACAGCAAGGCCTCGAATTCCTGACGGAAATGCTATGGATGTGAAGAGGTGCAGCAGGCAAAGAGACGCAAGCTCTGGCCAGTTCTCCTCTGCAAGGAGAGTGCGCCTAAATGTCTAAAAATGTAATAGATGCAGCTTTAGTAAGTCTTCATAGTTTGAAGTTTTCATAAATAATTGAATAGAAATAAAAAGAAAACATACAAACATACAAAAGTGAGACTAAAGCTGTTATGCAGAGCCATTTAATATCTTAATATTTACTGCAAAATATGTCAATAGAAATCAATATAATAGTTGACAGCTAAAGCAGACTACCATGTTAGTGAATAATAAAAGATTCTGAAATAACTCCTACATGACTGAAATAATTAAACCCAAACTAGAGGGCCTCAAAATGGTTATGATATAATAATATCAAAGGAACAAGAAAGGAGAACATAGAATTGATAATAACAGAGTACTATAGCAGCAGATGTCACAGAATCCTAGTTATGTTATAACACATCTCTACTCACTCCTAGCTCAAACAATGTCCAAGATATCAATGTACACTATTCCTGACTATATGTATATATTATATTATATATAACTACAATGCCAATATATCAACGCTAAACACTGGGAATAGCTTGTAGTCTTTACCATTTCCAAATTTGGGAGATCTGTAAAGTGCTGTAAAAGTAGGTCAATTTTCAGTTGAAAGTTGTCAAATATTACGCATTATATTAATGGTTTTACCTAATCATGGATTAATAGGTGGTTTTAGTTTTTTTTTTTATTTCCAATTTGAAGTTAACTGATGAAATTAGTAACAACATTAAACAAAACAGACATTGATGAAAACTTGGTAACAAAAAGCTATTAATTAAAACACTAAATGAAATTTACTTATTATGCTTACACATCTTTTACTAGTAGCCTTTATGTTTGAAGCTCAATAAATAGGCATTTCCCTATATGAATGGGTAAGCATATCCTTATTATTACATTATATAAATAGCCATTTATATATCATGAATTAATTAAATTATAATAAATGTTTGGTAATAATGAAGGTTATACTGTGCTATTCACTTGGCACTCGGGATGCAGCATACACATGCTTTCAACTTTGTGTTCAGATGAAGATGTAGTAAGTGACAGGGGTTTAACACTTAGGTGGCAGGAAGATGACGTGGGTGACAGGAAGGTGGCATGTGGGTGACAGGAAGGTGGCATGTGGGTGACATGTGGGTGTCAGGAAGGTGCCATGTGGGTGACAGGAAGGTGACATGTGGGTGACAGGAAGGTGGCATGTGGGTGACATGTGGGTGACAGGAAGGTGACATGTGGGTGACATGTGGGTGACAGGAATGTGACATGTAGGTGATATGGGTGGCAGGAAGGTGGCATGTGGGTGACAGGAAGGTGACATGTGGCTAACAGGAAGGTGACATATGGGTGACAGGGAGGTGACATGGGTGACAGGAAGGTGACATGTGGGTGACAGGAAGGTGACATGTAGGTGATATGGGTGGCAGGAAGGTGACATGTAGATGACATGTGGGTGACAGGAAGGTGACATGTAGTTGATATGGGTGGCAGGAAGGTGACATGTGGGTGACAGGAAGGTGACATGTGGGTGACAGGAAGGTGACATGTGGCTGACAGGAAGGTGACATATGGGTGACAGGGAGGTGACATGTGGGTGACATGTGGGTGACAGGAAGGTGACATGTAGGTGATATGGGTGGCAGGAAGGTGACATGTGGGTGACATGTGGGTGACAGGAAGGTGACATGTAGGTGACAGGAAGGTGACATGTGGGTGACAGGAAGGTGACATGTAGGTGACATGTGGGTGGCAGGAAGGTGACATGTGGGTGACTGGGGGACGTGGGTAACAGAGGATGACAAGTCTTTGGCAAGGGTGTGACAAACACTGTTAGTAAGGGGCAGGAGTGTAATAAGTACACTGCATGCAGCTGACATAGGTAACTTCGGGTAAGATGTAATAAAATTATGATACAAGTAGACCATTTCAAGGTGTCTCTGTTAATTTGATGTTATTTGTTGATACATGGTTTGCATAACAATGGATTAGTGAAGGCCTGAAATGTTATTTCTTTACTAGCCAATATATATATCTACTGTATTGATAAGGGGCATCATGTCTGCATCCTACACAACATACAGTATCATGATATACACTCACTACAACTGAACAAAACTGAACTATGAGCTTTCCAAACAATGCTTCATTAGTAAAATCTGAAAGAAATTATTTAAAATTCAGTAAGTCAGTAAGTCAACTTTAACACTTAAGTCTGACTTTGAGTACAAACTTTTGAAAATATACTACCAAAATAAGTACCATTTGATATTTGTAACTAATCAACACAGTTTTCAAAACTCTGTCTACAACTGTAGCATGTGCTGATTTTTATTTACCCATTTTTTCCTGACTATAATGAGGAAGACATTTGCAATAATCACGCTACAGCAGAGTGGTTTTTGCTTATACTTGGTTACCAAAGCTAGGAAACTTCCTATGAATTCTCAACTACAAGCACTAATAATAAACCAAAGCTACATGCCAAGACTTTCCTGTACAGGCAGTGTCTAGATACAGCCCTGTATCACACAATATTATATATCATGCCCAGATTATAGGGGGCAGCACTATATACCATGCCTAGACAATAGGGGGCAGCACCCATTAAGTACCTTTGGAGCAGACCCCTCCCCTGTCCCCAGGGTTGGCAGAGGCCACATAGGACAGCCCCAGGGTCCCCAGGGTCTTAGTGGAGACACGCCCTATGATTTGAAATGTAAACAGGTGAGCAAGGCAGACACCAGAGTAATCGCCTCCTGCAGCAAATGCCTGGAATGGAGCGGAAATCGGGAAAAGATACCAAGTTAATATGTTTAACAGCATATTGATTAGGTTGCCATGACAACCTCTGTGTCTCTTGGATACAGTAAAATTAAAAACATTCTACAGTATTTTCCCTTTCCTTTTCTCCTCCATAATATTTTCTGAGTGCTTTAATTTAATTTATAAAGAGAGAGTGAATATAAGCAACTGTATCTAGTGCTACTAAAATTAAGTAACTTTTCAGTTGTAAAACATGCTGTGGAGGTTTAAAAAATACTGCTGAAAGTCCCACACACAAGTTAAACCAACCTTGGTACACATTTCTACAAAGTGAGATACAAAATAACAAGACATAAGACATAACAGATGTGCTGTGATCAGCTCAGTAAACAGCAACAGACCACACATAATGGAGGGAATAGGGAGACTTTGCAAACAACACACTACCAAGTATGAATATTGAGAACTAAGCCACCACTTTTAAGTCACTATGACATTTTTGTAGTTTGCCATAGCAACTCATAAAGATTTCAAGAAATCTTTGTCAAAAATTGAGTTCATATTCAATACAAACACATTAAAAATTTATTTCACTTTTTTTTTTTTTTTGGCAAATGAATTTTTTTCCATTTGAATCCCTTCATGATGGCTTATTTCATGTGAAAAAAAAAAGAAATTATGTTTTCAACTGAGCATCTTTTTCACTGCTGCCAAATAATACACTAGCGACCTCCAGTGTTTTCATGTTCCCATTTCATTACATATATGTGAAACTGTTTTATGAAGTACCAAGTACAACTAGGCTTTGTGTACTCATACTGTGTTGTTTGCAAAACCTCCCTAATATATGCCAATACATTAAGGAATAATAAATGCCTTATATGGTCTATTGGCTTTACATTATATATAATATAGAAGTAAACCAGATCATGACAGAATATTACCAAAACACAGGGGTGATAGATGCATACCCATGTTGTATTCAAATGTGCCAGGATACAAATCTCAAATGTGCTTACAATATAGTGCAAAGGTTGTCATATTATACCATAAATATGCATTGTAAGATTACATACTATTCATCCTAATAGCACTTTAAACTACAATGGTAAACAGTGCAAAATAAATAAACAAGTCCTCCACTACCTACTGTATGGTTATGGTAAGATAAAAAAGTATGTATCATAAGAATGACTTGATTAGTAATGAGTTGTGTGAAGTACAGTTATAACAGAAGATAGAGGGCAGTAGTATGTCTTTCAGGCCCAAGACAGTCCAGAGAATCAGCTAATGAGTGTGGTAGTCACAGCCCATGCTTCTCTCTGCTGAGACATGCTGTAGATGATGTGCACAATATAAACATTGATGATTTTATTATATAGTGTTAAACTGGAAGTAAAACCATGTACAAGATGATCAAAACTAATGTTAATGATTTGATAATCATAACACTAAATACTCTGAGATAAAACCATTCTCTAGTAACTTCATGTATGTGTATTATGTATATAAAAGTACAAAATCAAAAATGGCACTAACTTGAGATAATAAATTAATAATATGTGAGCATATGCAATGAAAATAAAAGAGTACTTAAAAATAACATCTATCATTCCAGAATATCTTTAATGCACAACTTCCCTTCTCCTTCAACTTGAAGACTGCTATCCCTAAAAGATATGCCCCCCAACCCTGCCCTCCCCCTCCACCCCCTCATCATCATATACCTCTAGTAACTCTCTGGTATCCCACTGCCTTTTTAGTGCCTTCTGGATATCCATGTTGTAGTGGAGACGTTTTGGGTCAGAAGGCACTGTTGCTGTCTCGTGGACACGGACCTGTAGAAAAAGACAAACCACAGGGTTATCCTACACTATGTCCACACATGATAGCCCAAGGTTCTCTTGCAGCAGATATTATAAGAGTTTCTCAAAAACAGTGCATACAGTGTTAGAAATTATCTCACTGATGTCTTAGTAATACCCCCCTTCAAACAGGGAGGTTTGAGACCAATTCTTTGGGAATGCAAAGTTTTTTGTCTACAAAGAGCATGTCTGAGGTTGTACACAAACTGTACTGTAGAGGGCAGCACCAGGCAGTGTCCAAACTCTAACTTAGAGGTCTGACCCACAATGCCATTGACTTGGTCACTAGATGATATCAGATACCATGTTACATACATACAGTACTCTGTAGAAATGCAAAAATAGATAATGTATACATATTTTTTCAAGAGAAATGACCTCCATGTTTTTTGTTTCTTTACTCAAGGATATATACTTATGATGAACCTCAGCTGTTTTAAGTTGCCAGAAAATTCTTACTTCTTTGATTTCAAAGCCGAAGTCGTCCAGACCATCAAAGGAGGTGTTTCTGTAAATGTGGTTCACCCTGGCGATCAGCGCTATCTGGAAAATAAAACAGCAAAGCAACATCAGATAGGGAATAACTGAAGTTGAATTTCCTGAATTTTCTAATTTTCATAAACCTTAATTCTTAATTAATTTTTAAAAACCCTTATTATCACGTGTTTGTCTGCAAGTGTATGTTTGCATGCATGCATACTTGCAAATGAATTAAATATGTATGTGTTGAATAGTTCACCTTCTTTGCTGAGATATATAAAACCTACACTGCACCCTCCATGAGGACAGCACATCACCTGAGAATTTGCCTTCTTCTGCTCTCCTCTTCCTCCAACTACCTGAACTAAATTCCTACAGGAAATATTTACTACTTCCTTTCTCCTTGCCACTTTCTACAAATAACAAATAACTGTATCTTTTCTAACTCACCAAGTAAGTGGTGGTCCTCTTTAGACCACCCATCTCTTCCTCCGCACCGCGCCCCATCTCCTCATAGAACTTATAGTCTGCCACCAGCAGCAGCGGACACCTGCGCCGTGTGAAGGTTGTCTGACGTTTGGCACGAGATGCCGTGTCATCATCTTTATCTGCGTCCTCCTCATTGGTGTCTGTGTCATTCCAGCCCTCTTTAATAGCACCACAAAACTGGGAGCTGGAGGAGAAACAGGAATACTGGTTAGTGTTTATGTCATAGACTGAGTTCTTGACAGGTGGTTATTATAGAAATAATACAAATAATTACTCAGAACACTTCTCTGATACACTGGACTATTTTAGATAACACATTTCAAACTTTATCATTAGGCCGTCACTGAACACTGCACATTAAAAGGCATATGACAATTTTAAAGGGACAACAGATCAAAAAACAGCAATGTGAAAAAAGAACAAAAGCAAATGTTTCTATGAAAATTCCAGTTTTAATTGTGATTGTAAGGATATGACAAAATGAACTTTTTCCCAGCTACTGCACTGTTACAGTAGGAACTAAATATAACTGTAGTTAGTAATACCCAATGTGGTTAGGATGTTCTTTGTTGAACTCCTTTTCCATGTCTGACCCTCGGTACGCTATCATGCTGTAGTTTTCTGACTTGGATAGGTGGCGCCACGAGGGCTGCAAGACAATACAAAACCAAAGTTAATCTCTATTCAGTAAGACTGACATATTCATTTTAATGGTTACACAGTAAAAGATACTGTTAAAGCCATCATACCCTTATTCTCTTTCAATAGTATCTAGTATTCAAGCAGTTTGACTCTCCCCTATTTACCTCAATAACATAGGTGTCTTCTGGTGTTTTGATGGTAGCTGACAGGTCTTTGTCTTCAAAATACGCCAGGACACTAGAGTCTGGCTCTCCTGGAAGTTGAAATACTGAGTCACAGTGACTGGGTAGTAAAATGTTAAGTGATATGGTATAGGTTTATATCCTGATATGTTCAGAGAATAATATTCCACCCTGCAATAACAGCTCTTTTCTTAACTGCTCTCTTCAATCTTAAATGATCATCACCTCGTCACAGGGCATTCAGCAGCACTATAACTACACCACATTTTGTGGGCACATTTGGCACAAGAAAGCCAAGATATATAGTTCTTCATACAACATAATATCATAAGTGTACAGTACTTCCTGCCTTTACATATGAATATGACACAAAATGGCAGAACTCAATTACCTTCTCAACTCAAGGTACCTCTGGCATGGCAGTTCATCACCATTGCTACCTCTCCCTTTCTGTCTCTCTCTCAACACACACACACACACACACACACACACACACGTCACACACACACACACACACACACACACACACACACACACACACACACACACACACACATACACACTCACCCTCTACATATCCACTATACACCTCATCAGGGTCTACACTAATGGTCTTCTTCTTCCCCGCACCGTCCACAGCATACGCTTGGAACCCAGGTGACAGCAGGCCACGCTGGCTTTGGAGGAACAGATGGAACCGCCTGTAACACAACAATGAGAGAAAACTCAACAGGAAGAACAGATGGAACTGCCTGTAACACAACAATGAGAGAAAACTCAACAGGAAGAACAGATGGAACCGCATGTAACACAACAAAGAGAGAAAACTCAACAGGAAGAACAGATGGAACCACCTGTAACACAACAATGGGAGAAAACTAAACAGGACAATCATATGGAACCGCCTGTAACTCAACAATGGGAAGAAACTCAACAGGAAGAACAGATGGAACCGCCTGTAACACAACAATGAGAGAAAACTAAACAGAAAGAACAGATGGAACCGCCTGTAACTCAACAATGAGAAGAAACTTAACAGGAGGAACAGATGGAACCGCCTGTAACACAACAATGGAAGAAAACTAAACAGAAAGAACAGATGGAACCACCTGTAACACAACAATCGGAGAAAACTAAACAAGAAGATCAGATGGAACCACCTGTTACTCAACAATGGGAAAAAACTTAACAGGAGGAACAGATGGAACCCCCTGTTACACAACAATGGAAGAAAACTAAATAGAAAGAACAGATGAAACCACCTGTAACACAACAATGGGAGAAAACTAAACAGGACGATCAGATGGAACCACCTGTAACTCAACAATGGGAAGAAACTAAGCAGGATGATCAGATGGAACCACCTGTAACTCAACAATGGGAAGAAACTAAACAGGAGGAACAGATGGAACCTTCCGTAACACAACAATGAAAGGAAACTAAAGGGGAGGAACAGATGGAACTGCCTGTAACACAACAATAAGGGAAACTAAACAGGAGGAACAGATGGAACTGACTGTAACACAACAATGGAATGAAACTAAACAGGAGGGACTGATGGAACTGCCTGTAACACAACAATGGGAGAAAACTGAACAGGACGATCAGATGGAACCACCTGTAAGTCAACAATGGGAAGAAACTTAACAGGAGGAAGAGATGAAACCACCTGTAACACAACAATGGGAGAAAACTAAAGAGAAAGAACAGATGGAACTGCCTGTAACACAACAATGGGAAGAAACTTAACAGGAGGAACAGATGAAACCTCCTGTAACACAAAAGTGAGAGGAAACTAAATAGGAAGAACAGATGGAACTGTCTGTAACACATAAATGGAATGAAACTAAATAGGAGGAACTGATGGAACTGCCTGTAACACAACAAAGAGAAAAAACTAAACAAGAAAAAAAGATGGAACTGCCTGTAACACAACAATGAGAGGAAACTAAACAGGAGGAACT